>NDXZ01008651.1:3742-13998 GCA_003055125.1 Paykullia maculata | reverse complement strand
AAAAAAAAAAAAAAAAAAAAAAAATAGAAAAAAAGTGTTGAAAACTGAAAAGAAGAGCTGTTAACTGAAATGCTGATGCTGCTGTTTCCTGTTTTCTGGCAAGAGATTTCTAGAGGGGGATTTTTTAAAGTAAAGCGTGTAGCTGTCTTTTTAGAAATTGCGGTATAGTATGAACAAATCAAAATAAAAAGACAGTGAGGTACTTTGTGCTTTTGCTTTAAAAATCACCCGACAACATCATTGCTCATCAACGAACAACCAACTTCAGCCAGCCCAACCCAGCAACAACAACAACAGTTGTTACAACGAACAACCAAAGTTTTGCGAATCACTTTCTCAACAGGTAAGTATACTTTGCCCGACAGTATCGGTTGGGTAAAGGGCTTGAAAATGTGATTTTAAATTATATTTTTGAGTTAAATTTTATTTTTCTAATTTTTTTTTTTGTTAAATTTAAAAATTTGTTTTTTTTTTAATTTACTTTTTGTTTGTTTTAACGTTTTCGAAATTTCCAACAGCAAAACATTTGTGGCAAATTTTTGTAACATTAAACAAATATTTTGCTGTTGCTTTTTAAATACGTTTCAACTCATCTTTTCTAATACTGTCCTTGTTTCTTTCTTTCCTTTGAAATTATCCTTTTAAATCCTCTCAATATCCTTTATATCTTTGCCTTAAATTTTTCCGAAAACATCTCTTAAAACATATTTCTACAAAAAAAAAAACAAAAAACAAAAAACAAAAACAACACATTTTCAGCTTAAACGCACGCTTTCGTCTGAATACGGAAAACGGGTAAGATTTTTCTTCAATACAGTGTGTGTGTGTATGTGTGTGACCTTTTCTTGTTGTTGTATTTTTTCATTTTCATTTTTGATTTCTTTCTTTTCCTTTTTTTTAAACTTTTTTAAAGCAATTGCGATAGTTTTTTTTTCTGGGGGCCAAAGTATTTAATAATAAAATTAAAAAACGCAGCAAAATAAATTTTTAGGTAAAATATTTTGTTGTCTTAAAAAGTATAAATTTTAGGTCGGTCTTAAAAACAAAATATTACTTAATATCCTACACTGCTATAGATAAGAAGGAAAAGTATTTTGATTTTAAGCAAAAACTATAGCATCATAGAATAAATCTTAAAGTCTCTTTATCAAAGTAGAAGTTAAATTTTTTTATTTTTTTATATTTCAATATTTTGGGCCTTAAGACGAGCCGTATGGTGTTTAGTTATTTTCCTAGCCTCTAGCTGGACTTAAACGTTCATTAACTTACATTAAAATATTCGCAATTATTAGCGAATTTTGCAGTACGCCTACTCCCGAAAAATTTACTTCAAAAAAATTTCAAAAAACTGAATTGCCTAAACGTTTACAAAACCGAGACAAAACAGTAGAAATAGGAAAATTTTTCAACTGAATTTTGTGCAATGCAGTCTGTACTTGACCCAGTTCATACATATACAAAAATATGTGTATAAGAAAGACCCTTATAAAACTGTTCAAGCTACTGGAATTAAGATCAATTTTACCACCAATTAAAAGTTGTGATATTTGGTCCATAATTAACCCTGCAACCTCCTAAGGTTTTACTTCCAGAGATCACTTTAACGTTCATAAATGCAAATAAATTTCACAAGAAGAAAACAAATTCTCAACCGAATTTTGTAAAATTTCGTTAATAATTAAAATAAACCACCCATATGAGACTTACTTTTGAATTCACTTGAACGTTTAAAAACCCGTTGAAATATTAGAATCGAAATAAAATTTATCACAAATAAGTAAAAAAAAAACTAAAATAATAGATGGTTTGTGCGAAAAGTATATTTTGGACGTTGTAAAGGTTAACTCAAGTGAATAAACATGAAATCAAAAAATTCTGCCACAAACTTCAGTAAACAATTTTGGTTGAAAAATAAAAATAAATAAAACAGCTGATTGGCAGAGAGCTGTGCCGGCCACTTTTATCGGCGAAGGCGACTTGTAGAAAAATGTTCGGCGGCCTTGTTTAATTTTATGACCGTGTTTAGCGTATGTCGGTGGCGGCTTCTCCCGAAATTTATTAGAAACTTAGCGTTTCAGCATATCTAGCTTTTGTATGTATCTAGGAGTATGACGCAGAGGTCTGCTGATTGGATGACATATTTTGGACAAATTTTGTTTGAAAAGCATATTTTGTGTGAGAAGCAACAACAATATTTTTATGCTATTGTGAAATTGTATAACAATATGCCATGATTGGACACCTTGTGAATTAGCCATATATGTATAAGGCCCCCTGACTGAATCCACTAAACACCAATAAAACTGTTGAATATATGTATATATATATATTGACTTGATATCGTCTTTATTTTAAAATATTGTTATCGTGTGTAGAGAATTATTGGTCAAGGTTGATTAAGACATATAATACAAATAGACTCCGTCTCAGTTCCCTAACAACTTTGTATCACATCAATGGGATACAGGAAACTATATATTAAAAGCGTTTTCCCAAACTGTTTCTAACAACGTTATTATTAAATCCACAAAAAAAGTGACAAGAACTTTTGTATAATACTTATTGAGGTTATTGAGCTTAATTCGCCTAAAAAAACGTTGATAAGATTTAAAATTTTAAAGTTTTGGCTTATTTTAAAGTGTCTTAATTTGATTACGCGCTGCCTAAAAACTATCGCTTTTGCCAAAAAAAAAAAAAAATCATTGTTAGAAATAAATATTTCATTAAAATAAAAATCAAAAGTCAAAAGTAAATTAATTAAAATAATTCTTACTTAATGTAGAGTTGTTAGCAAAAAAAAAAACCCCCTAAAAATAATTTCTCTTTGATTATAACCAACACACAACAACCCACTTACTGCCTTCGTCGTATCTTAAAAAGCGTGCGCAACTTTAAAACGAAAAACAATCAAAACTGCAGCAGGAACGAAATTTAACACCTTGAAACGTGAAATTCTTTCTAAATTAATTTGATTTCGAATCATTTAATTGAAAAAGAAATTTCACTTGACCGCCTAAATGTAAGTAAATAGAATTAATTTTAATTTAGTTTTAAGACGCAAAAGATTTAAAAAAAAAAAAAAAAATTTGCTAAGAAACAAGGAAACGTTTTTAGAATTTGTTTACAAAAGAAAAACAGTTTTTTCAATTTCAATTATATATTTTATTTTGGAAGTAAAACAATTTAAAGAGTAAATCATTTTTAATAAAAAAAAAAAAGAAAAGGAAATAGACAAACAGAAATATAAAAATTCTATGAGAAATACAATTTGAATGGAAGTAGTAAACAAATAACTTTTTTCTATTTATTGATGTTTTTTAAAATATAATTTAATTAAATTTAGCTTTTAGCCATATATTTTGACTAAACACTTAAAAATACACATCAGGTTGAAATTTGCTTATCTTTAATACATTTAAAAGTTTTATAAATTAATATTTTTAGAAAAAACTGGTTTAACAAGATTTAGGAATTATAAAAAATATATTTATAAATAATATAAAAGTTTATGAAAAATATGTTTACAACTATTAGAAGAATATGATAAAATGTTTAAAACATTAAAATTTAGAGCTTCGTCCTTTAATTAGGATTTTCTTTCAAAACTAACAATTTTCTTTTATTAAAAACTACTGGAATATGAAAATTTCTATATATTTTTTAACATTTTAATTTTTTTTTCAATCTAGTTGTCGCCTTTTTTATTACATTATAAAGTTGTTTTGAGCGGTAAATGTTTCAAAAATAAATGTAAAATACATTTTGTACTCTGCCAAATACGCACTTCTCTTCATGTGCCTCAATACAAATATTGGAATTCTATTTAAATTAACCGAACTGTTGTAGTGGCGAAATTGCACTCCATGCAACTTTGCTGCAATAATATTTCAAAATGGCGAGAAAAAATAATACCAAAATAATCAGACTTATTGAAGTTGGCGTTGTCGTCGTAGCCGTTATTAAGTTGTTGATACTGTGTAAAATATACGCCAATCCTAATAAATGGTACCTACATATGTCGTCTTTAATAACTTTCCTTTTTCTCTAACATTTTTTATTGTGTTCAAAACTTAATGCAAAACTTCCTCTAAAAACTGTATTTAAATCCATAAAAAAAGGATACCAAAATTATGTTTTTTTTTTTTTAAGATTAACCCACCTTCAATATGGTTTACAACTCAACTCAGTTGAGTTGAAATTAAAACAAATCTACTCAACTCTTTTTTGGTATTGCGAAGCGAATTACAATTAATTTCAGTTAAATTTGTATAATGTTGCCAGCCTAAAAATGACGATTTGGCAGATGATGAAAAATTACAAATCATTTATTTCTATTGTATAGAAACGTAAAAATAAATTTGGGACCGAGAATATTTGTAAAGATAAGTTTTTTGTATGACAGTGTGGCATCACAGTTTGTTGCGATTTTCTCATGTAGGACAGAATTCGATCAGATTTTTATTTGACGTAATCGCACAGCTTTGTAGGATAGTCAGTCGTGGCCTTAACTGCTTACATACAACTTCTTGTTAATAAACAACAAACTGCTAGTTCATCTTCTTTTATTTGCATATCCGTTATTCGGATGTTAGCGATCATACATAAGGTTTATATTTCATATTTTATATATTGAGTATATTTATTTATTCCGTAATGACTTATTCTCTGTCCTTTCACGATATCCAGTCCAGTTTAAGTTGTATTTCACCCACAAAAGTTCCTTTCTTCCTCTAATACTTTTTCCTTCAATATTTACCATCAAAACATTTTGCAGGTATTTATACTTGCAGTTTCGCAATATATGTCCTAAATATGAGACTCCGTTTTTTTTTTTATAGTGGTAATGGGTTGTCGTTCGGCATTCATTCTGAGGACTTCTTGATTTGAGATGCGGCCTGTCTGTGGTAATTTCACAGTATGGCGGTATACCCAAATTTCAAAAGCTTTCAGCTTCTTTACGTCTCGCTTTTATCGTCCACATTTCTGCTGACTATAAAAGCACGGATCGTACATAACACTTTTCAAGTCGTGTCTTTGTGGCAAGGTTGATATCATGGCTGGTCAGTTTCTTATTGTATTTTGAAAGCCATCCCTATTCGACATCTAATTTCCTTAGAGTTGTCCCATTGGTCTTTTATTAGCACTCCAAGGTACTTAAAATTGCTTACCCTTTCCACTTCGATATTTCTTATTTTCAGTATTGTGGAGTCATACTTATGTAGGTATTTCTTCGACTGACGATCATGTACTTTGCTTTTTTAATATTTATATTCAGACCATATTCTTCACTTACTGAAGTAAGTTTGTCCATTAATCTTTGTAGACCACATATACTGGTTGCCATTACTGTGGTGTCGTCAGCGTATCGTATGTTAACGACCCTTTCTTTATTTGTATACCTATTCTCATTTTCGAATGATTTTTTAAATATAGTTTGGGAGTATATGCTAAATAGTAGTGGTGACAATATACACCCCTATCTCACTGCTTTAGAAATGGTTATATCCCCTGTATATTCCCCATTTATTTTGATATGCACTGTTTGATTCCAATACAGAATTTTATGCTTGTTATTTCCTTTTCTTCTACTCCAATTGTTACTAGTTACGAGTTGTACTTTTTTTTTGTCAACAATATAATACTAGAGCTGGGCATAATCGTTCTTTTTGGTGATTAGTCAATTTTGTTCAGAACTTAAAAAAGAACCAGTTCGTTCTTTTTGTTCAGTTATTCATTAACTGTTTTTTACTTAACGTTCTGTGGACATTTTTATTTTATTCACTCAGTGTTGCTTTATGATTAAGTGAACAATATGCAGAGTAGTCATTACAACAGAGTTGTTAGAAATAAAACAAAACAAATTCAGTTCAGTTTTTATTAATTTCTTTATTTCAAGTAATTTAATAAATATTGTAGTTTATCACCTTGTTTGAAATTGCACTAAATAAAAAAATGTCAAGGTGAAGATTTTTATACGGTGGTGTAAAAAACGCAGCTGTTTGCTTTTTGCTTTCAAAAAAATCTTCCGAATTGACATCTTATAAAACTATTATTCCGAAATGAAACAAAATTTGAATAGAAAAGAACAAAGTGAACAAAAGACTGAACAACTTCAGATTGTTCATACCGCTGAACTATTCAATTGAACAAGTTCGTTCATAAACAACCCAACTCTAAATAATACCAAAATGCAAAATTTCCACTAAAGTAGAGTTGAGTTGAAAACCGTAATAGGGGCATAAGTCGAAGTTTTTTTGTTTTTGTTTTTTACATAAAATATTTTATATGTATGTAATAATAGAAAGAAAGATATATAGAGAGAAACCAATGAACCTGGAGTAATATTGTTTCCTCTACTGGTCATATGTCTCACTTCTTGAACAATCCATCTCCAATTTAGGTCACACGCCAAAATACCCTGACGTTATTTTGTTTTTTTTTTTTTGTTTCTCCAGGTGTGGTTGATCCGAAAGTTTCACTTTTCTAGCGCCATAAGTAAAAGCTGATTGGTGGCTTTACCGTTAAGCCCTATCTCCACTACTTAAAACTTCCTTGCAATTTCTGCATAAGTTTCCTTGCTAAACGATGTAAAATCTTATTTAGAGGTCTGTAGTCGCTGACACGCCTCGACTTGACTCACGTTTTTGTTAACCAGTTTCATAGGCATAGTTAATAAATCTAATTAGTCAATATTAGTGGCCATTCTGACAAATATATCTACAGTAAAGCATAAAAAAATTATTTAAATGAATTACATATGGGTTACTCATTTTAGTGAAATATTGATTGGAAGTGTCCACAAATAAAGTTTGACACAAATTGACATTTCCTTTAATAAGATCAAATATTCCCAAACATAAATTTAAACGTGGTTTGCAAGTTTATACAAAATAAAACCTTGATATAAATGTGATTATTTCGCAATCCGTTTGGTACGCAAAATCAAAATGTCAGAATTCATGGCACTAGAGTATTTTTCTTTGCCGTTTTCAATTTCAATCCCTGATACCAAATGGATTCTGCGACAACCTAGGGTTCTCAAATAGCCCAGCAAAAATTTTACTTACCACGTAAGATAGCAAGTAATATTGGAAATATACATAAACTAGTAACAATTTTACTGAATGCTACTTATGTTTGTTAAAGTTTTCTCAAACATCAAGACCCACGCTTACAGAATACAAAACATATATAACTTTCTAGCAAAAACTTCCATTGCTTTTTAATGAGTTAAAACGATGAAAAAAAAAACAGTAGTTGCACTACTTACCTTTTGTCACTTTAACCCATTACTTTAACAGGGTGATGTCATTGGAGGCAAGTACTTACCCCGCTCGCTTACAAATTGGGACTTAAATAAGTCATTACCACCCTCGATTACAAATAGGAACTTTGTGAAGTCATTACTTTAATGTCATACAAGTTACTACTTACTAATAATGAATAAAGCAGTTCTCTTAACAAATAACGAATTGAATAGGTCATTACTTTTAAAATATTATATAACTACTTGCTTTTAATAAATAAAATATTCAATTGATTGTATGGGCTTACAGAACTCATTATAAATAATATATTATATTCTACTTCCTAAGAACGAAACTCAGGTTTGTTACTTCTGTATGTTACGTTTTACAGAAACATTTAGAAAAAACCTTTAGAGTCGGTTTAAAAGCCGTCATGAAATTCATAAACATCCGTCGAAAATACAATTACTTTTACTTATTATTTCTTATAAGATATTTCATGAATAAGTTTTTACGTTTCACAATATAAACTTATTATTAGAAAACTTCTATGTAATGCAGACGGTGTGTAATACTTACATTGAAAATTATGCCCCTATTACGGTTTACAACTCAACTATACTTCAGTTGAAATTTTGCAATTTGGTATTATGAACAACAACTTGTGTTTGTGAGGTTGACTTGAAATTACAACTCATAACTAGCAGTTGTTTCATTAACAAAAAGTTGTAAGCGGTAAACTACTACCGTCACAATAGCGTCAGCTATGTATTGAACTGTCAAATCGTCACTTTTAAGACTGGCAACATTAATACAATTTCAACTAGAATAAGTTGTAATCCGTAATACCAAAAAAGGGTTTAGTTGTTTTAAAGTTGAGTTGTTTTAACTGAGTTGAGTTGTAAACCATAATAGGGGCATTATGTTATTGAGTAAGAACCAGCCATTACCCAGTTTTTGCTGGGTACATGTTACCAAACAGCAACTAGAAAGTTGAATTACAAATGGAGTTTTTTCTACTGTTGGGATCTTAAAAAAGCCATGACAAGTTAAAGAAAATAAGTATTTAAAGTCATTACTTTCTGTTTGAAATATAATTTCATACAATTTCATTTCGATCACAGCCAGCTGAAAATGCACTCTATTGATCATATAAAAAGGTGTTTCTTAGCATAAATGAGATTTTTCTATCCTTCGTTCTTGTCCACTTTTATTATTAAAATATGTATTAACAGGATTATTAAAAGATACTTAAATTTCGTTCTGAATTTCGGTTTGCAAAATTATCCCCATTGTTAAATAAAATTGACGAGCTGGGAGAGGATTTTTTTTTATATTTCAATATTAGAATTGTGACAATTTTAAATTACAAGAGAAAATAGGGAAAATATAAATGGCCAAATAACAAGAATAAATAATAAATTATTGACATTAGGAACGTATCAGCTAATCTTATAAGGTCGTCTACTTTTATAAATGCACCATGTTAATTACCACTGTTGTAATAAATGATTTTTTAACTAAACTGAGTAGGGATGGGCAAATGCATTAAATATCGATGTTTTTTTTTCAATATCGTTGCCGGTCGATCAATATCGATTTGAAAATATCTATATTTCGATATTTTTTGTAAATTCATAAAATTCAAGAAAACGAGCTTTATTAATCAAAAATTATTTTTTATTGATGTTTAACGGTTAACATAAACAATTAATACATAAAATTATATTTGCTTAAACCACAAAGTACGGCGCTGTGAAAATGTAATTATACCAGTAACTATCACATACTGACATAAATAGCTCCCTCTGTTTGATGTGTTCACCTGTCAAACATCTATTATCGAAGTCACCAAGGAAGAAAGCCTGACAAATTAAATATTTAAGGGCGACTTCAGAAAAAACACGCGTTAAATGCTGGACGCACAACTTCACAAGACTTTGTTAAAAATACGTTCAAAACAAAACACGATGTATGCACAATAGAACAGTTAACACTAATTTGCGCATAAAGTTGATAGTTACGGGTGTTGCTATAGACTTGCAAATATATACTTTAAATGTAATCAAATTTGTCGCGCAGTTGTTGAAAATGCAAGCATTATTACATATTTACAAATCGATAACATAAAATACCAAACCAGAGTTAAAAAATATTGAAAGAAAAATATTGATATATCGATATATTGCAAAGTAAAATATCGACTGATATTAAAAAAATATCGATATATTGATAACAGTTAGGTCCATTCCCCTATCGTAACTGTCCATCTAAACCTTGCAATCAAAGCAAAGATTAAAAATTTTAATCAAATTCGATCCATATAACTTTTTTTTGGACAAACCCTCATAATTTCGGTCAAAATCAGTGCATAATAATCTTTTTTCCTGGAGTCGTACTCAAACGTTTATAACTCACTTATAAATGCTCGTATTTAAAAAAAATTCAGTAGAAACATTTTAAAGTTATGGCAAATTTGCTTACGTTATTTCGCCGGACTATTATTGATCCGAGCTCTTTTATTCATACATACATATGTATGGAAATAACCTTTACGTTCATAAATAAATAAGAGGTATTGAGTTGCATTTTTTTTTCACGTAAGATATCTGTTACATTTTCTTTAGCATCCGCTAGAATCTTCCCAGCCCCGAAAACCTCAAGTGCATGTACAACTTTTATACAGCATTCATTTAAATGGACAAAGTCCATATATAAGGCTGTGCCATTCTTTTTTGTTCAAAATTTTTATTATTTGTCAGGTACCTGTTAAATTTGGGGGTTTTAATTGAGTGCCACACCCCCTCGCCTGACCGGGCTGATTTGTAAATCAAAACCATCCATGGCGCCACCCAAACGCCTACAAAAAATTCATTCAAATCGGTTCAGCCGTTTAGAAGGAGTTCAGTGACAAACACACGTACAGTAAAATTATATATCGTCACCTAATATGCAAAAGGGCGTAACAGCAAAAAAAAAAAAATCAAAATCGAGTTTTTGATTGATTAT
>NDXZ01008648.1:1153-12322 GCA_003055125.1 Paykullia maculata | reverse complement strand
AAAAAAAAAAAAATATGAGAAACCATAAAGGATGTAAAAACATTTTAAATAAAATTAAAATTAAATGTTAAATAATTCTGTATTTCTGTTAAATATTTATATGAATTAAAAAAAAATTTTTTTTCCTTGACATAAATATATGAAAGCTTTGCAATATTGATATAAATTTCAGGACATAAAGAAAATCTTCTATACACGAATATTACAAATTAAAATAGCAACTCTGCTACTACTTTGGTATACAAGATTCGTTTCTGCCGATTATAGCACTTTTATTTGCCTTTTAACGTTGCGTACTTTGTGTGTTTTTTTTTCAAACTTACAACAATAAACACCCAACAAAACCTTAACCTATCAAAAAATTCATAAACGAGGGAGGGAGTAAAAAGTATTTATGAATGAATTACAGACTATCATAGAATTCATTGAATAAAATATTTTTTTAATCAATTTTTTTTTAAATCATTGTTAAAGCATTTAACTGAAAAATAAAACAAAATACAAACCACAAGTTTTATTTATCAATTCATTAATAAAAATTTCAATTCAAATTGTTTGTTGAGTCGCAACGTTTAACGTTTTAGCGCTAAAACTGTGTAAATAATTTATTTAGACAGACAAACAGACAGTTAAATACTTGATTGTTGCATTGACCGCATTTGATTTTGTTTAAAAAAGGTTTTTTGTTTGCTAATATTTTTAACCACAATATTTAACAATAAAAAGCAAACAAAGTGTTTAAATTTGCAAAAAAAAAATATTGTAATGGAAGCGACACTTTGTTGCAAAGCGGATAAGCAGATAAGTGATTTAAAACATTTAAACAGAAACGAAACATATATTAAAAATTCTCTTTTTTAGATTAAAAAAAAACGACAAAACTTTTTGTCTACATTTTTCCAATTAATTGTTTAATTGGTTATTGTCGGTGCTGTAGCAATGAAATTTTATATTCTTACATGTGATTTAATTGAGTTTTAATTTTTGTTTTATGCCGCAACGCTTCCAACTAAAACGAAAAACGTTTTGAAATGAGACGGAGAGAAACAACAACGTTGCTTAGATTTAGTTTTCATTACCAGCATTTAGGCAGTATTTTACATATTTAAAGTTGCCATTCGGTGCCTTTGGCTTCAGTTTGTGTGACACAAAATTTTTTTTGCGTTTAGATGAATTCAATCTACAAAAGTTGTTGGTCGTTCTTTTTCCAACGATTTTACAAGCTCTTTTTTGGTTTTGAAACAGTTCCTGATCGAGTAAGGCAGAGCGATATCACATATACTACACATAGGACAAATCGCTAAAGAATATTTATTGTAAAATTCCACTAAAAAACGATGACTTTTGCCAGCTGATAAAGTAAAATTTCCCGCAAATGCTTTTTTCCAGAAAAAATTTCTGCTTCCTCGGTAGCAGCTTTGTAAGGCAGAGTACCGCTTCCACTTCTATGAAAGATTACATGATTTTTGAATGTGACTCTGCTTTAGAGCTCCTTTAAGATCTTTTTGAAGAAATTGCTGAATATATTAATATTGCACATCACTTTTGAAAGCTAATCGATTAAAAAGTCAATAGAGGAAGCAGTAGCTATGCACTAGTCACATTTACTGCTTTCAATTTAAGATTTTTTTTGCTGGGTTATTTGGTACGAAATTTTACCAACTTTCACTGGCCGTAATTTTCACATAAAGGTTATAACCCAGTGGTTGAGAATTAATCGCAATTAATTGAAACGTCACTTGTATAAGTTTATCTTCTTAAGCCGCTATTAATGCGTAAAATAATTTTAAGTTTTATAATTTAAAATATGATGACTTTTTTTTTTTATTGAAAAACCTATAATATTTAAATTTTACGTTGATCATGTGAGAAATAGTTTAATATGTATAGCTCCTCTATTTCTATGCCGGATATATGTATGTGTTTAATAAATAAGTCAACTGCAATTTATTGAAATTAATAAAAAAAAAATTTATTGAAAAAAAGCTTTATTTAAAACGACAACTATTAAGTAAACGTATTCATAATAGTTTTTACAAATGTTAGTAAAAACTTAAATTAAAAAAAAATTAATTTATTCGTTTTTCAATTATTTATTTATGAGCAGTTTTATTTTTAGTATTCCTGTCATCAGTATGCCTTAACATTTATTAAAAAAAATTTTTTTAATAAGAAAATGTCGCATTTGTAATAAAAATTCATCTAAAATTATATGGTTGCACTTAAATGAATTAAATAATGTTTTTATAAGAATAATTTTACAAAAACTTATTTCATTAAAATATTTTAAAGCATTTGTGTTGAAAAATTCTTTATGTTGCACAGTAGGTAATTTTGACCCGAATCGTGGGCAAAAAACATTTTTTGCACTAACAATAATAATGTATTTGTTAATGACGTTCATTTAAGAATAACTATATCAGAGTAAATAACTGCATATTTGGTTTTTGTAAAAGACAAATATCAGCTGATTTATGGGTAGTCGAGTTTGACAATTGCCAGCCACGTGATCAATGCGGAATAAAAAGTTAAATTTTAATATAAATTAAAACGTTTTTTTTTAATCAATTATTAAAAAAAAGGAGGGAAATTGTGCATTACATGGTTGTGGAGAGGGGCTAGTAAGTACTCAAAAAAAAAACCAAAATATTTTGGTGGACGTTTTTGTTAACAAAACGTGTAGTTCTAACTTAACCTAAAATAAATAACTTTTTCCATAAATGTAAACTTCGCTTTAACTAAGCTTTTAATCGTCGTGGACTGCCGTGTCTTTTCTTGATAAAAAGTGTAAAGAAAAGAACTCTAAATTTATTTTTATGTTTTTCTTGTTTCGGTTTTTTTCGGTTTCCGATTTGTATTATTTTCCTTCAGACAACCTCACCTTGAAATATAGTGAACTTTCTACTGTTTGGATTTGTGAAATGGATAAAAAGAAAAAAAAAACTGATGCTATTTACAATTTTATTGTTAGTGAAATTGATTTAAATAATATCTCTAAACAAAATTTGGCTTCTTTGAAGCAAAAGGTACAAATTTTTGTTAAAATTTATCATTAAAGTGGCACAAGGCCAACGGAAAAATTAATGACTTTTCCAAACAAATGGCTTATACTTTTTTGTTAGCCCCTTTGCCGAATTTCAAGAAAATTTATCTGTTCGTTTTTGATATAGTATTCAGTTTTCTACCTTGTTTTCTTATGATGGCAACCCTAAATATTTTCATTATTACAAAAATCAAAAAACACAGCATGTGTGCTTATTAGGGTTTTCTTTTTCTCGCATTTTCTTGTTTCCCGGGAAAGCGGGAAAATTTTTTTTATTCCCGGGATCCCGGTCAATCAAAATAAAACTAAATTTGTTTTGAATTAATAAAAAACTTTTTATTAAAAAGCGTAAAATAAATGGCTTAAAAGGTTAGGAAAACAAACATTTTCATCAAACAAAATATACTTTAATTGAAAATTAAATCACGAACTTAAAATATAAAATTTTTTAAAAATATTTTTTTAATAAGAAGATGTTTTATTCAAATAACACAAACATAATTGGGATATTCATTTAATCGCTTAAATGCGTTTTATACCTCTTTAACGCTTTAACTTTTATATACATAAAGTTTAAGAGGTATAGGTTGAGTGACCATATTTTTTAATCAAAAGGAACAGAACAAGGAAAAATAAATTATTGTTTTAATTTTTTCCTGTACAAACAAACAAATACAGATTCATTTAAATATATACACCGATTTCTAACAAAAACAAAAACAATTGTCATATTTTCATATTCTTTATTGAATTTATTTATCAATGAATTTTATTCTGGCTCAAAGTTCTTATATTTTGAAAGTGTGATATGTTGAGAATGTTATCATTTTATTTTCCAAACATTCTCAACATATCACACTTTCTAAATATAAGAACTTTGAGCTAGAATAAAATTCATTGATAAATTTAAAAACAAAAACATTTTGTACAAAAAATACAAAACAAAAGGGATTAACAAAAACCTCAAAAAGGAACATAACAAACAGTAAAATTATTGATATAAAAAATTCACATATTTACAAATTACAAAAAAACACAGCTGACATTTATCTTTTCTGATGAATAAATTTTCTTTTTCTTTTAAATAATTTAAAATTCTATACAATTTAAATTATTTTTATTATTATTATTAATTTATTAAAATGACCTTAGTCTCCATTTTTATTTGGGTTTTTTTTTCAAATATTATTTAAAAAACAGAAATACCCTTTAAATTAAAATATTTGATCACTTCTAAAAATATAGAACAAATAATGAACTCGAAATAAAATACAAAACATTTTAAGGGATTTTCGATAAGAATAATTCATACAGAACAAAGCTCTCAAATACAGTTCTGTTTTGTATAATACAGAACGGATGGTCACCTTAGGTATGAGAGGCTTTTAAGCGCTTAAACGAATACCACTAAAATAACAAAAGGTAAATAATTCAGGTACTCAATATATGAGATCAAAAACAAGAACATAAAAATTTAAAGTTAAAAAGAGGTAAAATATTTTAAAAGTCTAAGTTAATTTTTTTATTTTTGGCTGAGGCAATAATTCTTTAGTACACTTATAGCATGTCAAAAAGTTTAATTGTAATTTTTGCAAGTTTCTCATTTCCCGGGATTCCGCGAAAAAAGTCCTAGAAATAATATTAATTTAAATCCCGGAAAATCCCTGGAAATACCCTAGTGCTTATGGAAAACTCTTATATTCCAAATTTCAGCCATATCGGTCTACAACTTTTGCTCTAATTAATTTTGGCCTAAAAAGTAGCTTAAATCACTAACTGTGTTTTGTATGAATTTAAAATATAAAATAAAAAACAAGTAAGATTATCATATATACCCTTCACTACATGTATTTATGTATGTATGTATGTGTGTATATATAAACATATGTATTAACATGTCCGAAATGTATTTAAAGTCTTAAAAAAACTGATTTTTTTTCGCCTATATCCTTGATGGTTCGGGGCCAATTAGTTTATTTTTTTCAAATTTCCAAAAAAGCTGTCATATTTTCGTGATTTTCAATAGCAAGAATCGGGGAAATTGCTGATTGTTTGATACCAGTAACGGGTCTGTACGACATCGGGGCACTGAGAAGACTTCATTTCAACAGACTAACAGGCGGACATGGCTAAATCAACTTCCCTATCTATAAGGATTCAGAATATATATACCTTATGGGGTCGCAAATGAATATTGTAGAAATTACAAACGGAATGACAAACCTTTATACATGTACCCTTGTCACCTGTGGTGAAGGGTAAAAATATATATATAACAATTAAATTTTTTTTCAGTTAGAAACAGCACTTTAGCAGCATTTTGTTCCATGGCTAATTACCAATAAACGTATTTGACAGAACTGTCTTCCTCTACCCAACGCCTGGCAAATTAAATTTGCTGCACTTACCATAAAAGTTATCGCTAAAATTATATATTTTAAAATTGTGTTTTTCATACATATAAAATGAATGCTAAATTGTTATGTAAAATTTCGCATCTTTCTCCACACGACAATTTCATTATCTATGGACACGTATCTTTTTTTTATGTTTGCGGTATCGTACTTTTGTGTTGTTTATTTTGTCGGTAAACACTTTTTTATTATTGTTGCTGTTGTTGTTGTTGGCAATTGTTAATGACTTTGGTGTAAAAATAGAAGTTTGTTTAATTTATATTTCGTGTTTAGTTTTATAAACTAACATAATTATTCATTAGAACACACAAAAAAAAGGTTAAATTTACGGGCTCTCTAATGAAAACAACAAGAATTTTGAAGTGTAAACACAATAATTACATGTATTATGATGATGTAGAAAAAAAATTTGAAATAAATTATTCTGTTAATAAAATGTTGACATAACAAGGATTCAGCAAACAAATTTAAAATTCAAAAGCAATGGAAGCAATTTTTAACAAAAATATAATTTTCTAAATAGATATAACATTTAAGAAGAATTTTCTTTGAATACTGAATATTATTAGAGTTTTGTAGAAACAGGAAGTTTAGCAATTTATTTTTTTTTTGTAAATTAATTCTAAGTCCCAATTAACAAAGCAAAACTTAAAAGGCAGACGGACGAAGTTTAATGGCGTGGGGTAAGAGAGGTAAAGTGTGTAGTACACAGGTTGGGGCAAAACCAAAAGAGAATTGAAAAAATGTCTGCGGCTTAATATCTGCTTTGTAAATTGGAACCAAGCGAGGGCTGGCAAAATGTATAAGTGAACAGGATAATGACTACAAAATATAAAAACATATAAGAATATAAAAAAATCATTTACTGGAACTTTGAAAGAGTTTTTGAATGTTCTTTGAGTTTGAGAATTTTCTCATTTTTTTGCTAGAATTTTTACTTTAACATACGTTTTATCATTAAAAAAAAAAATGATTTGAGCGTCTACTTATGCACCAGTTAAATGCAGTATAAAAAAGTTCTAAACCATATAAGGCATATAATACCTACATACTGTGTAGGTATAAATATTAGCATGCTTACGCATTATTAGATATATGGGCAATTCCATGTCATCGTACGTGACATTCGTATGCCTACAAAGTGGTAGAGATTTTGCAAAAATAGTGGTAGCTAAAAAATAATTTCATCAATATGTTACATTCACATTCAGAGGATACTATAATTGAAAAAAATTAATCACATTCGGAAACTTGTCATCTGAAATATCGGGCAAAATAAGAGCATATCTTACGTGACATAAAACGGAAGTCATGTTTATCTGCGAATTATGGAGGTTCTCCTTTTTTTAATTCTTACACTAAGTAAAATATTTTTCCTTTATAATCCGTAATTTTTAAATGCAAAAAGTTTATGGATGATTTTTCATTGAACAAAATTTGATATCGTACGTGACAGATTTTTCTCTTATAGTAACCTTAAGTAATTAAATATATGGTTTGTTAATATATGCATAAAAAAGGTTAAAAACAAGTAAGAGTTATATATTCGGCTGTGCCAATTCTTATATAACCTACACTACGTGTATTTATGTATGTATGAACGTATGCATTTACATGTCCGAAAGGTATTTAAAGTCTTAGAAAATTTGATTTTTTTATGATATTAACTTTGGTCCATATTGGTTTTTCGCCCATATATTTGCTGATTCTAGTATTTTTTTCAAATTTCCCAAAAAGCATGTCTTACAAAGAAATATAATAATTTTTGTGAAAAATTTTTTTTTTTGTTTTGCTTATATCTCGTTAATAATCGAATTCTGCTGATTTTCAAGAATCTCGGAAAAATTTTTGAATGTTTGATACCAAAAACGCCTCCGCACAACATCGCCAGGGGCTGAGAAAACTTGGTTTCAACAGACGGACATGGCTAAATTGACTTCCCTACGTTCGTTTACAAAATAAGTTTTTGTTTCTGAATTAGGCGCTTCTCCCATCGGAGAATATGTAAATATACTTTTTTTACCCATCCTTATAAAATATTTATAATTATCAAGTGAACTCTGACGTGACAATCTTTAAAAGATTATAACATTTTTATAACATCAAATTTTAAAAAATCCGATCAATATTTGTTTGCGACAAATATCTTGTTTTGAACTTTTATTTTGAAATACTTGCGAGCGGTCAAATTCAAATGACGTAGAAAAATAATGTTTTTGCATATCGAACGTGACATCAGAATAGCATAAAAAATACCGCTTATTGAACTCTATATTACCTTTTTTCCTATGGATCTTGTCTATTGCTGTTGTAACATTAATTTTAAAGTATAATTGCAAAGTTACAAATACCTGAATTTTTAGTCGTTGGCTAAAAGAAAATAGTTAATTGCAATCTCCTTAAATTAATCAAAGATTGATGATCAGTTTAAATTGTTTTTTTTTGCTCTTTAACAATTTTAATAAGCTTAAACAGCGTTTAAGATGCTGCCGTCAACATGTATGGAAAAGCTGCTGTTTGCTATGCTGTTCATACATGTTGACGGTAGCATTTTAAATCCTGGCTAAAAAAACATCTACATACTAAAATTTGAATGGTTTTTTCCTCTTTGACATATTTTAAAAAAAATTGCGATGGTTTTTATTTTTTCAGTCGTGGTTGACATTTCTGTGGAATTGCCCATATGTTTAATGTAAACAATTTTAAAAGAAGCTTACTTCAGCTTGTCGACCTTTTAATGGATATTTATCTTCGTTCTTGCTTGTTAAAACCATTGCATTTGAGTTGGACATTAACAAGTTGGACAACTGTATATTTAAAGTACATTAACAAGAATACAAATTGTAACCCCTTAAAAAAATCAATGTCATTTACTTCCATTCTTAAAAATTTCATGCAACGACCCTGGATTCCATTGAGCTCTAACCCTGCAATCAGGTGTTTCGTATATCATTATATAATCTTATCATAGTTTAAGATACACGAGATAAAATTTTTTGTAAAATCAATTTAATTACAGATATAGAGCCATAGCAATTTTTGAAAATTGTTACTTTCAAGCCTGGTAAATAATGTTAAAAATACAACATCTAATTTACAACCTTACTAAAGTAATGAACAATTTTGTTTATATTATCCAAAAATCTTTACTATTCCCACATTAACTTTTTTCTTAAATTCCCACATCTTGTAAAGTTAGGATTTATATTTCTTTATTTGACACTTGTTAAGGCAATGATAGACATTTTTCTTATTAGCGGAAATAAACTTTTGTCAAAATAGGCAATTATATTTACACCTGTGTTTTAAAGCATTATTTATTTCTGGTACCATCTAACGACTCTAAATCATATGTTTTTCCATTTTAAAAAGGTAATCCCCCCTAAATACTATATCCCTTAATATATAAAAAAAAAAAAATTTAAACGAAACTTAAGAAAAGTGTTCGACACATATCAATAAAGGAAAGCAAGAAAGAAGTTTATAATTAAAGAAATTTAATTAAAACATTTCAAAAACTCTTCCAGTTTTTAATGTGCGCATTATCTCTAAACTATTTTTCATATTTAATATTGTACTCTACAGACCCACATACACATATGCATATGTTTGTGTACATACACTTAGATGTGCGTTTTAAGACGAATATGAAAATTAAAGTTATCATTAAATTTAATAGCGAAGATGATAAGTGCACCCTTGGGGTGAGTAATAAATGATTTAATTACAAACTCACATGTATTTCAAACTTCACATGCTCAACTTTAATATAAATTAAAAATAATTTTGCATTCATATTTTATTTTGGCAATTTGTTTCTTCTTTTTTAAAGATTTTTCACACAAAACACCAACGCATGTAACGTTAACAGTGCTGCTTCCGTTATTTGGTTTTACTCTTTTTAAACAATTTATCGTTAATAACCTTGTTTTTGACAGTTGCTTTTAAATATATGTATGTTTACGTATGTATGTATGTATGTGTGTGCAAACAAAAAAAAATTCTTTTATTTGTTAAATATAAAAGTTGCAAAAAAAATGTGTAAAACAAAATTAACAAAAAAGCTACTAAAAGTATTTCTTTTATATCGGAAGGGTCACTCGTTTACAATGTTGGTTAGTGCTATTGATGTGTATAACAAGGTGAGGCTGCAGTTATTTACTGTAACGTAACCGCAATATATAGGTTTTGTTGCCTGATATTTTTTTATTTTTTTTTTTATAAGTTTGGATTCATACACACTCGTTTATTGTTAACTTTGGTTTTATTGTGTAATAAAAGAGTTTATGAGGTTTTTCTTGTTCAACTATTTATGTTGACACTTTTTATTTTATTTTAGCAAATATTACAACAGTGTAAGTGTGGATGATGATTTTTTTTTTCTGGTTGCATGTCATAATAGGCTTTTGCTACATATGGGTAAGGATTTCAAAAAGTCTACCAAAAATTATATTGATCAAATAAAAACTAGCGGTGATTAAAACTGCTTATAAATTTAACGGTTTCCTAGTTCCCAAGTTGTTTCCCAAATAAATAAAAGTTTAAAAATAAAAAAAAATATTTATAGGAGCATTTGTCTGCAACTATGTCTGCATTCTTCATGTTTTGTACTTTGGCAATATACACATGTACCTACGATGGTCAATGATACAACTGCTTGCTTTAAAAAATTACATTAGTATACCACTTACAACTTATGTATATAATATTCATTAAAATTTATATACTTGTTTATATATTATATTCTTGGGTTTAAATTTTTACCAATAAGAAGTCTTGTATAAATAGACAACTTATATATATTTGGTTAACCTTTATGTCAACAGCAGCATACCCGGGTATGTTTTGCGTTTTAAAACAGCTATATCTTAGGAAGTAGCAATCGGATCGATCTGAGATTTCATGATATCCTTAACAAAAGTGTTTTAAGCCATATTCTCATGTTTGAGTGAAACTGGAAAACTAAAGCTAGAAATATGGCCACTTTTCAATTTATAACCCTTACGTCAACAGCAGCATACCCGGGTATGTATGGGAAAATACATTAAAATATTTCATAAAATTAATATTTATTAAATTAATAAAGTTAATATTTTTAAAAAGGTACAAAATAAAATTGTATTATCAACAAAATAGAATATAAAAAGTTAAAAAATTGTGATTATTTTGAAAATTTTTGAATGTGATGCACACACAATGCAATTACCCTTTGTGGGGCGATGTTTTGTACAAATGTAGAAGGTTGGTCGATAGAAGGAGCCTCGAAGGGTTTCATGTTTCTAAGGGCATACACTTAAGCCTGCGGTCGGCTTGTTGTGCGCTTCACGGGGTAAGAAAAAGGAGAACAAAGGTAGAAAAAGGAAAAAATAGAGGAGTAAAAAAAGATCTAGAAAAATCGCACTGCTCAAAGGAATTCGGGCATTAAAACGAATTTCCTCAGTACAAATGTTGAAATTACCCTTTGATTTTATTCTACGAGTGTTGTCACTTTCTTCCTCGCCTCTTACTGCAGCATCGATTCTTTCAAAGGACCACCTTTAAGGCCTCAATAGCATTCCGTTTGGAGAATATTCTAGCAATGCGGTTATTCTTGGCTTTAACTTCTACTTCCGGTTGTACCAGTAGTCCGCTAAATTTGTGAAGAAGGATCAAGCAAATTTTTACTTATTTAAGTACAAACAGAATGACAAGCTTATATATATATATATATAT
>NDXZ01008646.1:0-16142 GCA_003055125.1 Paykullia maculata | reverse complement strand
TATTTCACACACATTTATGTAAAAACGAACTCTTTTTATTTGTGTTGTGTTATTACAAGCCAATGTAACAGTAAACTTGAGAAGAGAACAACAAAGAAAAAACCCTCTTATGTGCCGCACACAGCTCATTTATAATTTATACTAAAGATGTGTGAGTGCGAATGTGTAAAAAAAGTTGTTGTAAGAAATCGGTAAGGGGTCGGTGCGAAGAAAAAACAACAACTTTAGGCACAAGTATATGATAAATGCCCAGGCGTGTATAAGTGTATTTGTGTGTGTGTGTGTGTCTATGTGAAAAGATGAATAAAAACACATAAAGTAAAAAAAAAATGAATAAATTTAGTAGTTTAGACTTCCTAACACACATGCAAACTCCTCCTTAACACTTTAGTATGCCTGGTCGGTGTATGAATGAGAACAAACAAAATAAAAAAAACATTTACTGTTGTAAGCAAACAAACACACTCACATGCAAACACTTAAAGATTTGTTTTGAATGAAATTCGTTTGTGGTTGATTTGATTGCTTTATGCACCCTTTGAGTGGCCACATGAATTTCAAATCAGTATCACGTTTTACACAATCCTGCTTTGCCTGATTTTGTTTTTATTTTCAGCTTATTTTTATTCTTTATGTTATTGCTGTTGTTGCTAGTTTTTTCTTTCTTTTATATTTTTGTTACATTGGCACATCATTGTAACACTTTTTACACAACACACTCTCTGATAGGGTTTTAATACACATGTTTTCGAACTTTTTTTGTTCTTTTTTGCTTTAATTTAAGGAGTTTTTATTTAGCTGCTGTAACTATTTCTTTGGTTTTTCTTTGGGAATTTTGGTTGGGACCTTAGTTTAATATATGTATGTATTTTTATTTGTACGACGTGTTGCATGTTTTATGAAACATTTTCTTATGTTGTTTTAAGTGTATTTCTTTTTATTATTGACTATTTGGAAAAAGGATTTTATTTGAAAAAGAAAAAAATATAAAAATAAAATATATTCAAGAAAATTACATTTGAAAAAGTATCTATTTAAGGCATCAATAGTCATTATATTTGATTGAAGTTATTGTAAATATAATTTTAAAATAATGTTATATTACTCTTAAAGGATATACTAAAAGGGACTGCCCCGTATTGTTAGCCCCAACAATATTTTTGTAATGTTTCTCTTAAAGAATTTTGTATGTGAAGGTTTCACTTCTCTTGCTTTAACGCTGTCTAGTTTCTATCAAACAGTCTAACCTAAATTAGAGCGTTGAGCGTTGCGTTAAATGGCGTCTAGTGTTAACGCCAAAGTGTCCTACCTAAATAAGAGTATAAAAGCTGTGTCATGAATAGTAATGTTAACCAAACTTTTAAACAAAAAATAACTAAAAACATATGAAATAGTGAGTAAATCGCTAGACTTGACGTAAAAGTACCTAAAATGGCATTACTTTGCAACAATAACAAAAGCCACTCGCAGCCAACTTTAGTTCCTAACGCATTGTCAATGTCGGATTTTTCAATTGTAGAGCGCTGACGCCGCGCTATTTCGGTTTGCTTTATAAAATTTGTATAGGCATGAGAATTTTTGGCAGCTACAAAACGCTTAGCGCGCTGATTTCGGTTTGGCTGAAAGTGTCTAATGCAAAGTTCAAAGTGTAGAATAGTAACGATTTTACACACGTCTTAAACTGTGTTTCCTTTGTATGGGGATCTCACTACCCTAATTCTGATCCTGTTCGTTTTGGACTGTTTGTCAAAATTGAGAAAGAAAATAATGAACAAGAACTAAAAGGTGCTTTTCCTATATGAAAGGGTACTTTTTCTGCCTTTAAAAATTTATTTATCTAAGAATACAAAAGTAGGGAAGATCGTAAAACACCTGGAGACGCCAACTACTTGTAGAGATGGAGCTAGCTAAAGTAAATGGAGTAAAATGAAAAGTCTTGCAACAAATAGAGGAAAATGTAAAGCACATGTGACGGCACTATGTTCTAACAGAAAATAAAAAAATTCATAATATTTATAATGTGTAGTAAACATTTTTTGAATAAAAAAATTATAATCAAAGTAGTTTATAAAGAGGTTTTGGTCTATAACGATTGTAATTTTTTAAATATTTTTAAGCTTTTTTTAAAAAAAATTATAAAAATTACTGTGGTCAAATATACTAAAGACAGGTTTTGCCATACGCCGTAAGCGGCGCCGAAACCAAAACTGAAACTCAAAACATTCTTGTTCGTCTCCCTTCTCGTTTCAGTTAGGAGCGTTGCAGCATAAAATAGAAACTGAAACTCTAAACACAATCACATGCAAAAATATATAAAATTTCGTTGTTGAAGCACCGAAAACAACCCAAAACAATATTATTATTGTTCCGTTGCTAAATAATTAGTTTTTCGTTGTTGTTGTTCAGTACCGTAATGTTTTAAATTTTCATAGTCAACTTCTGGAGCGAACTTTTTTTCGACGCAAATGTATAGAATTTCTTTTTCAGTGCCGATTACGGTGTATGTGAAAACCAGCTTAAACATTTTAGTTCTGATAATAGTACAGCCTGCTTCAAGACGACAAAATTCATCATTTTTATAACTGATATACATAAGAAATTTTTCATCAGACGAGAACTTTAAAAATTTAATCTGGCAACTTCTAGAAGACAAAGAAAAGCTTCTCGTACATCCGCCTAACAACTTCACACAAGCACATGAGCAGCAATTCCCTGTCAAATCAGAAAATAGTTTGTGAAAACCTCTAATTGCAATTCTGAGGCTAGACATTAGTCTGCGAATGTTTATGTGAAAGGTAAAAGCAACTATGAAAAATTAATCGCTATAGCGCCGTAAGGGGTTTATCGAGACCCTCCCATAGCAAATTGCGAACGCTCGCGTTATTGTTTCAATATGAAAGGCACTGGGAAAATAAAACACCCGGTGGTGAAAAAAATCTAGCCAAAATAATTGGCAGTTGATTCTTTAGTATCATAAGCGGAAGGTAAGTCGACTGGTTTGTTCAACTTTGTAAAGCGGACGGCATAGTGGCAGCCACAAAAATGGCATGTGTACAGCGAACGGTTTAAAGGGTACCCTTCCTCTTGTTCTCAAGAAGGCGAATTAACCTATTTATATGGTCAACTGTGGATAGAAGACTCATGCATACATCCTTTAATTGGTCAACGGCATAGGAGCCTGTCTGGCTCTGTCTGGAACTGATGAACAAAATTTCACCAAATAATTAGAAGTCCTGTGCTTCTTGTAGAAATGACGAACACATATACAAATATGTATATAAAGTTTGATAAATAGTTTTGTATTAGAACCAAATTAGTTTGTTGAACATTTTGTTTTAATTTTCACATTTCTTACAACTAATTATGGATAGAAGGCCTTTTAAGGGAACTAAGTGCAAATGTAAGTCGATCCTCCGTCGTGATTTGGTTGTTTACACAAAACATATAAAGGTTTTATGTGCGAAAAGGTAAACTAAGGAAGGTCTGTCTGTTTAATTTTGTTTAAATACAAATATTTATAAACCAGTAGAGAGTGTGTAGGTCCAATTACGGTGGGAAATTTTTTATGTACAGTGGGCCCAAAAGAGTTATATAAAATGCATTTTATTAACACAGATTAATGTTATGTATTGAAAGGTAAATGAAATGACGCCCAGACTTTGATAATTCGTTTTGAAATTGATTCTAAGCCTAAAGGTATATTTTTCATGTAAATGTTTAGTAGATATTGGCATTAGGGATGAGCGATCCCGTGATTTTTAAGGAACATCGTTACTAGTGAATGTGATTTTTAAATCGCTGTTATTTTAAACAGTGACTGCGATCACGGTTTATTACTTTTCACAAATTGTTATTTTTCACTTCTTGTTCTTTTTAACTCCTGTTAAATGAGAAGACTGTTATTTTAAACAGTGATTGTGCCACTAGTAATTAAATATTAGTTCTTTTTTTA
Organism: Paykullia maculata; assembly: GCA_003055125.1. Lineage (NCBI taxonomy): Eukaryota > Metazoa > Arthropoda > Insecta > Diptera > Rhinophoridae > Paykullia > Paykullia maculata. The sequence continues at coordinate 12,190 of NDXZ01008646.1, read as the reverse complement.
CGCATTGTCTACTAATAAAAACGAAAAATAAACTTTTTTGTTTTTTTAATACATGATCTACAGGATCGTTTAAAGTTATTAGAGAAAAATAATAATTTTAAAAGTTAAAATAGATTAAAAACCTAAGCTTTGATGTACATAGTAGTTCTTTTTAATTATTTTTTTTTTTAATAAAAAAAAACAACTACACAATTTATGTTGACAAAGTTAAATTTGAACAAAACAAAAAATTTAATTCAATAGTAAACAACAAAAAAAACAAAGTTAACACTATCAATGGGTTCAAAAAAATTTCATATTTCACTTGTTTTCATTTTATTTAATTTAGAAGCCATGACTTACAAATTTAAAATACGTACACTTATGTATATATGTATGAATGTTTTTTTTTTCATATACTAGTGTTTGCCTCGAAGGTGGAAGCACTTTAACAACATCAACAAAAACATCAATCAATTTTATCTACTTCTTTTTATGTGTTTAACGAAACTTACATGCTTGTTTGTTTATTTTTTGTTGTACCATTGCGAACACCTCTCCGGTAAAGTTTCTGTCTCCACTAACACATACATACATAATTAAAAACACTGGAATTTTACTCTTACCTACAAAAACAAATATTAATAATATAAAAAAGAACAAAGAAACAGCAATAATATTGTTGGCTGTTATTAACTGCGAAAAAAAAGAGACAGTAAATGTGCAAAAGTACGAAAACATTATTTCACAGATAAAACAAAATAAATTGAAAGTAACAACATCGCAGGTACCTGTTACTTAACATGTTTAGTCACTGTTGATACAAGTGATTTTTAAGTCCCAGTTATAAAATAACAGGTGCAGACATATCGCTTATCTCTAATTGGCATATAAAATTTATTAAGGTATGTACTTATAATAATATAATAATGCAAGTGATATATATCATTTTAAGTATAACAAGTGAATTTATGTGATTTAATATCAAAACCTTTGCAAAGAAAAGCCTACAAATTTGTTTTTTTTTTGTATAAAATCATTGATATAACCTTAAAAGAATACTTTAATTTTCCATAACATATAAATGCATATTCCCTAGCCGAAATGCCACACGTGTCTTTTATTTATTTTGTATCAATTACAAATGTGAATAAAAATGTTTTTTCTTGCCACCAAATATTGACACATGATAAAGTCGTTTAAACTGAAGTATTTACAATGTGCAAAAAACAAATATACTTATGTACATACATATGTATGTAACATACTTATATTTATTTAAATATTTGCAACATAAAGACACTTACAATTGCAAATACAAAAAAAAAAACCCCCACCCTTAACATTGTGGTTAACGAAAAGCCCTTTGTTTTTCTTCAATATTGTCCTGCGGCTGGTAAATGTGGTTGCAAAAGTTTACACACAATATGCTCTAGTGATTGCAAATGTATTATCGAGAGAAAAGAAATTATAGCAGGAATGAGTTCAATAACTGACACCAGCAACACGTGACTTTAAGTACTTTTTTGGTAATTGCTTTAATTGGAATTTTATTTGGTAATAACTTTAAAAGGAAATTCTATTTTTAGGAATTTATTAAAATCTTTTAAAAAAACATTTTCGTTTACAACCATTTTACCACACAAAAAGATTTATTAAGTTTATTAAAATATTAAATCTGTTTCTTCCAAATATAACAACTAAAAAGTCTAAAACAAAAGTTGAAACCCTAGCAACAGACATCATTAAAATTGTTTTTAGAAAACCAGAAAAGACACAGTATCCGTTTCCACAAAACTACCTTCTTTAGTGAATAAATAAAATACAATTGTATATGTCTCAAGGGCAGCGGGAGGGGAGGAACAAACAAAAATAATATTTGTTTGATTTACGCAATACAATTCTAATTTGTTTGGGAAAAAATGCCAGAGGCAAAACGTTATTTTTTAAATAAAAAAAGGGAAGGAAATTTATGTTGATTTACATAAGGGAAATATTTGGGTAAACTAAAAGGAAAAAAACAAAAAAAAAAAAGAATTAAATGACATTAAACTTACAAAAATGTTTTTGAAAAATATTAAATGAGTACAAATATTCATATCCATTCTGGTATCACCTTCGCCTCAAAAACGACATTGTAAAATACGTTAAAGATTGTTGTTTTGTTCTAGTTTTCCCATAAAAGTAGGCAACATTTTGTAATGTTTTTTTAAAATAATTTTCTAGTGATTACAAAAATTCGTTTACTGTTAATATTAGGATATTTTCTCAGGTATATTTTAGAGTTTGTCGATGTTGTCATAGTAAACCATCGATGATAACGAAATGAAGCGCCAATTTTGGAACAACACCGATCTGAGTAGAATAACCCATATCCATTCGTGTGTATGTCTGTCTGCACATGTAAGCCATGTAAGCAAAGTACAGGTCGCCTTTTAAATTATACATGATAGGTTGGTTCATAGAAGGAGCCTTGAATGGTCTCATGTACCGTAGGACATACCTCTAAGCCTGCAGGTTGGCTTGTTGAGCGCTTCTTGCGGTGGAAAAAGGCGGAAAAGGGGAAAAAGAAGAAAAAGGAAAAACAAGAGCGAATCAGGGAAAAAGATCGAGAAATCCGCACTGCATATAGAAATTCGTTAATTTGAACGAATTTTTTCAGAGCTTCCCATCCTACAGCTCTCGGGTTAGCCACGTCCGGTATCGTGTCCGACATAAAACACTGGGCCCTTGCACGTGCGAAAGCAGGACAGTGACGTATAAAGTGCTCGTAAGTTCGGGTGTCCCGTCAGTACGCCTATCAACCTACTTAGTTCAGGTTTCCTTTATTTCAGAATTTCTTTTGGCCTATCCTCCTCAGGGCCACCTCATAGGACTCTAGTAATTCTTCCAACTCTTTCATTGCTTCACAGTGCCTTGTGGGCTGTTTCTGGCCAGCTTTCCAACCTAATTGCCAGAATATTTGCCCGTTCATTACTGATTAAATTGCAATGGTCAGGTACCCATATGATCCGAAATTGACCATGTTCTGAGTAATCGTCGGTAGTCATCTGATTGCAATTCAACAGTGTTCTAGATTTGGTTCGGTATCGGACATTATCGCTAGTAAAGCGTTGATGATAAATTTTACATAAATGAAATAAATTTGACTTAAGAATGTGTGATTTTGATTTTGGTTATAATGGGTTTCTAATACCTTTTTGCTCTTACAAAATGTCCGCAGTAAAGGGGTTTAACGTTCTTAAACAACATTCATCTACATCTACATCTACTACTAGATTTTGTAATGATTGGACAAAACTTATTCCTAGATCATAATGGAATTGTGATAGAGTTGATTTTAAATAAGTTTTACAAAAACACAAACCTCTATACAATTTCCGAAAATTACTTTACCCCTAAGACTTTGAGAATGTATTTAATTTTGGCCACCGCATTTAAAATTTAGCATATATAATTTTATGTGTATTTTATATACTAAGCTGTAGGGTACAATCTTATAGTGTTTTCACACTAAGGGGTTTAACCCAAAAAATTGGTTTTAACGTTAAAACCAATATCAAAACCTGGTTTCACCATACAAAATAATTTCGCTAAAACCATCAAAAAACCTTTTTTGTTTTGGTTTTAAGTTGATTTTATGAAACACAACCTTGTTTTTGGTGTACTAACTAAGTTTTGGTGTACTAAAAACAGATAATAACAATAGATGGCACTCAACAAGAACAAAAAAGTAAATAATTTTCATTTTTTAAACAATGGATGCAGCAGCAACAGTTCCAAAAAATTACAAAAGAAAAAGACGCTTGTGGACGGAAAAGAGGGAAAAACATTACGTGATTCCATTAGCCATAATTTTAAAATATTTATATACAGAAAACAAAATAATTTCTATTTGACAGCGCATTTTCAAAATTTCTTAGTTTTTCATACAAACAAAAACAGCTGTTATACAGTTGGTCAAATAAATAGTTTAACAGATATATAAAAAAAGTACTGCAGTAAATACACTTATATCTACGAGAAGTTCACTTTATTGTCAATAAATTTATTGGACAAACTGTGAGTTAAAACCTGATTTAAATAAACTTGTATTTAAATTTAAATAAACCTTTACAGCAGCTTATTTTTTATACCAATTATGTAGTTAAATTCCACTTTAATGTGTTAATTAAATTGTAGCTCTTCACTAACCTTCACCAAAGTTATTTCGTAACAACGCTATTAGGCCTGTTTTAAAAGGAGATACATGATACATGGAATTATAGAAGATACATTTCTTCAGATTCTAAATTGATTGGAAATTATTCTACAACATAATAACCGGCTGAGATATAAGCAAAACAAAAAAAAACGACTCCCTTTCTTTAAACAAAAAAAAAATATTGTTTCTAGCTTATGGTATAACTAATGGGCCCAGAATCCGCAAAGATATGGGCAAAAAACTTATGTGGACAAACATTAATATCAAAAAAGGATAAGTTTTCTAGAACTAATGTATGCATACATACACTTCTTATTACATACCTACAGATGGTGAAGTGTTTTTAAGATTTGTCACAGCCGAATATCGCCCACTTACTTGTTTAGATTTATTACATAATACAGGTATATTTGTATTATATGAAGCATAAAGTATTGCAATTGTTTTATAATGTACTTAAATAAATTATAATAACGATCAAATGTATAAAATGCCTTGCGGTTGCGTTGCAATAAATTATAACAAAAGTATTATAATTGTCATAACCGATTATATAACTTTATAATTGCAATAAATTAAATTATAATACTTTATTTAAGTGCTATAATAAGTATATTATAATTTCTTATAACACATTTATAACTGTGTAGTGCTGTACATTTTTAAACTAAACTTTATTAATTTATCTTTAAGTAGCATATAAAATACATTTTATAAACCCTCGGCCTAACTCAACAAGTTTGAAATAAACACTTCAAATGTTATTCTTAGTTATAACATCAAAAAAAAAACAGCAAAATAAAATTCTTCATCTAAAACAAACTTTAAGTTGTGTCTATAAACACCCTTAAACTAAAAACAAATGTCTGTATATGCCCTTCTACTGCTATCTCGCCACCACCAGACAATATAAGAAACTTTCGCCAGCCTAAATCAGCGGCAAAGAAATATTTTTCCAAAAAATATCTGCCAAAAAGTTTTGTGGTTTTCGGTATTTCCTTTAAAGGCGGTGGGCGATACATCTTAAGCTGTTGTTTCCCTTTAAAAATATTCATTTGTTTATTTTTCATTTTCTTGAAGGCTTTTGGAAAATATTTATTTATTTCGTTTGCATACTTCAAGGAGTTTGTGGAGGGGGTTGGGGTGGGCATGAATGTGTGTTAGTCCTTGAAGAATGGTGGTGGTTGTTAAGGGCTCAGGCTGATGCTGGGTGATGATATTTATATAATGGTCATGCCTTTTTCAATGTATATTTAATTAACGTTAATTGTATTTGATTAACGTTTTCTATAGAATGAAATATTACTTATGAGTTTCTTTTTTTATTTCGTTATTTCCGGCAACAATTTCCAACAACAATAACAACAACAACAAAAAGGCAATATTTGCTGTGTAATAAAATAAGTATTAGAAAATAAAGTAACAGCTGTATTTTATGTTTAGAAGTCTGAGTAATTAGTTAAAAAAAAAAGATTTGTATTGTTTATTGGCTTCCAAGGCCTTCAAGACTGAAGGTTGTTTATATTTGTTGAAGGTTTATATGAAAATAATTTTTAAAATATTAATAAAAATGTAGAATTAAATTAAAAAAAATGTTTCTTTAAGCAGCTTAATTTGGAAGTTTTCTGCTGAATAATATTTTTTAAGGCAAAATCAGTTAAATTTTGTTTCCTTAACTTACAATTTAATTATAATTTTTTTGTTTTTAATATTTATTGTATTTTGAAATTTATTTGTTTAAAAGATTTTTGGGTTCCTTAAGCAGATCTGTGAATATTGACAATCAATATTGTAATATTCTATTTCTGGTAGCAAACTTTATTTATAGTTATGCTGGCACATATTTCTACAGTACCAGAGTCTAAGACAAAATATGATATGCGATCTAATAACAATTGCTTCATTGTATATCATGATAACAATCTTCGTAAAAAGCTGCCTGGCTGCAGTAGCAGCAACAAAAATTAGAAACAAACAAAAAAAAACGAAATTGTTGGTTGCCACTATTGATGACTGACTTTGTTTTGCATCCATCCTACGTACTTTGTTAAATTGAGCAGAAGTACGTGATGCCACACGAAACTTAGAAAACGTGACCAAATGTAACATAAAATTAAAGGAAATATACATTTGCACATACACACAAACACATACATAAACACAACCAGAATTTTACATACACTCCGACACAATAACTTTGTATGTGAGAGTGTGTTATATTTGCTTCTTTTATATATAAAAAACAGTTTGTAGCAAATTGTTTGCAAAACGGGGGTCATCTTTTTGTGGAAAAAAGAGTTTAGTTTAGTTCATTTTTTCTTTTTGATTTTCTAAAGACCATAAAGAAAAGAGAAATAAAAACAACAACAACAGCAAATAAATATTATTTTATTATACACATGTGCAATACATATGAATAATAGTTATAATAACACGTGTACATATATTTATGTATATATGTGTGTGTGCACTTAAATAAACTTAATATTGATATAAAGTAATAAAATATATATTGTGTTCAATTATAACTTACATATAAACTAAAACACAAATTTAAGCACGTACTTTACATATATAGATATGTATGGAAAATAAGATAAAATTGCGTATTGCTAAAGCAACTGCATACATTCACACACACCAACGCAAACATTAATACGCATATACATATAGATTGCAGTTAATAATAAAATTAAATAATAATATTACTATTATTGTTATTATTATTATTATTTGTATGGTATGTAACAATAGTCATTATTAATAAATCGATTGAAATTTGGTGTTTAAAAAGCCCTAAAGTAGGCAATTAATTTTTAGTTTAAACCAAATTAATATAGGAAATGAAATTTAAATAACATTTAAAGATTATAAATAAAGAATATGAAAATGAAGAGTTAATAAAAATAGTTAAACAATTACGTTAACTTTCAAACGACTTTTTTTATAGTCAACTAAACGACAATAATTTTTTGCTTGTTTATTTTATCGACAAAAAGCTTAATTTAATTGCCAAAGCATAACCCATTTGTCTGAGACATACTAGTGTTGAATTTATTTTGGAATTACAGTCGCACTCCCATAACTCGAACTTCTCTAAATCGAATTTTCTCTAACTCAAACGAATTAGATTGTCCGTAGGTTTAAAATATAAAAAAACATAAAATTCTCCTTCCGTAACTTGAACAAAATACATGCATATGTATTATATAGTTCAAAGTATTTTGCTTGGTTTGTTGATTTTGTTTGTTTATTTCGCGTGCTTTTACGTGTTAAGCTGGTTCTTATATTTCGGGGAAATCCCGTTTTGTACATCAGCACTGTCTTTTTGTTTGCATAAAGTACTTAAGTGTCGTTTTCGCTATACATACATATATCTGGGGCCTAATTCTGTAATTCGATAGCGATCGAGTTTTACTCGAACGTGCGAGTTTTCTTTGCTTAAGGTATAGGAATTTCAATTGGATTCCAATTGGAATTGTTAAATTTCGGTCGCATTCGAATGCCAGAATTAGGCCCCTGTTTATTATTATGGCAATTAAACGCTTCTAAAATGTTTGTCGATATAAAAATATAATTTTATAAAAGAAGTGAAAGGTAATAAATAACTAATAAATATGGCATCCCAGCTAAGTATGGTCTCAACAATTTTTTTAAAAATAAAGAATCAATTATCAATTTGTTTGAATCTGAATATCATTTATGCAGTAAAATGGATTAAGACCCCAATATACAAAAATATCGACAAAGCAGTCCTTAACTGGTTTACAGCAGCTAGAAGTCTAAACATGCCTATTTTTAAAGCATCTTTAAAAGAAAAAGCAATCGAGTTTGCAAAGGGTTTTGGTGGTGATCAGTTTATGGCAAGCACAGGTTGGCTTGATAAATGGAAGCAGACTGGCATTAGCGTTAAGAGAGTAAATAACTTACAATTCTTTAACTCAAAGTCTCCGTAAGTCAAAGTTTTTTTGGGATAATGGTGATTCGAGTTATGGAAGTTCGACTTTATATTTTAAAATTGAGTTTGTCTACATTAATTAATAATTCACTTAGGGTAAAAGTAACAGTCATTAGCTAACTATTGTTTAACTTTGACTATTGTTGTGCTTTGTTTAACTACAAATTCTAATATGGGTTAAGAATGGTAACCCTATCAAAGTATGCAAAATTAGTATTGGTACGTTGCTATAGTATATTGTAGTGTAACACTGAATTATTTCTGTTCATGTAAAAATACATAAAATCTTTAAAGCATTAGCTGTTGTCTAAGTCTAAGGGTGCGTACAGAGTGACCGCTTGTTGCCGAGCCGACTGACGCTTATTGCGAGAACTGGGGCCTGATTCTGTCATTCGATAGCGATCGAGTTTTACTCGAACGTGCGAGTTTTCTGTGCTTTAGGTATAGGAATTCCAATTGGATTCCAATTAGAATTGTTAAAACTCGATCGCTATCGAATGACGGAATTAGGCCCCTGTTCATGCGAGAAACAAGTTTGAGTGTACATAGTGGATGCGAGAATCAGCGCTGATATTGTATCTATTATTTGTGTTATGTATGTTTGTATGCATTTATTTTAATTTTAATTTCATTAAGTTTTTATTATTTATTTGAATTTTTATTTTCTTTTTAATTTTTATTATTTTTTGATTACATGTTTTATTTACTTTTTCTTAAATTTTTGTTTTTAATTTTTTTAAATGTTTTCCAAACAAGTTGAAATCATAACACATAACATAAACAATGTTTTCGGCGCTGAAATACGCTTTGGAACTGTTTTCTCTCGCATTCAATCAGCTTTGCGCTCTAACCAGCTCGGCGCCCACTATTACCTGTTCGCGCTTATTTGCACTAATTTGTATAGTACCAGTTTTCTCGCATTGGTTCTCGCAATAAGCGTCAGTCGGCTCGGCTCGGCAACAAGCGGCCACTCTGTACGCACCCTAAGGTCACACACGACGATTTTAGTTGCGCAATTCTTGAGTTTATAGATGTTTTTTTCAGTTTGTGGTGAGGAGAATAAAAAGGGAAAAATAATCGCCGGTACTCGGCTATTTCAAGCAATTCTCTAATTCTTTTTTTTAGTTGAATATTTGACATTTCTCTTTATTCGGTCTTTCGCTTTTTGGTGTGTAAATAATATATAGTTTGTATTTATTTTTATTATTGTTTTTACAGCTAAAGCACATATGTCAAATTGTGAGAAAATAAATGCTAAACAAAACAGAAAAGTTGCCGAAGAAATTGTCGTGTGTGAACATAAAATCAAGTTCAAAAGAAAATGTTGGGCAATTAAAATGGTCGTGTGTGACCTTAGAAACAAAATGATCAAATTTTCAAGCTGGTACATTGCTAAAGCATATTTTTAAGCAACACGTATTAGCTGTTGCCCAACTTATAGTCAACCAATGACTTTTGGAGGCTTAACAAATGGTAAACTTAGAGCTGTAAATAAAATATCATTAGATAAACCATAGCTATTGGTTAACTAATGATAGTGAATCTGGGCATTTACGTTGGTACAAGCAACATATTATCGATAGTTTAATAAGAGTTACTGAATCGCGATGTTAATTGATTTTTCCATTAATTTTAATGTAATTTTTCTCCATTTAAAATTTTTTTAAAACAAATATTTTTTTTTTCTTTTGCTAAATTTTAACCCACATTCCTTTTTTGTTATGTGACTGACTTCTTGCTTTGTATAACAATTTACGTTGGATTTTGATTGACATTTTAATGCGAGATTTTTGACAGGAATTTAACGTCACTTTAAAGCGAACATTTACACGCCAAAAAATACACCTTAGTAAATGGAACTGTAATAGGCTTACAGATACAAAAAGGAAACATAATAATTTAAAAAAAGGTAAAACTGACAGAAATAAGAAATGCAGAAACAAGCAAAGAGTAAAGTTTTTTTGCTTAAATTTAAATTTTGATTTTAAAAATCAAATAAATAAATTTTGCAATAAATTTAAATTATTTGTTTAAAATTTACTCTGTTAAACTAGAAAAAAAATCAAACCACTATTACAGAACCATTTCCGCTTGTACTTTACTTCCGCTGTACTAAAGTGTATGCGTGTGGTTTACATCATGACTGCATGTCATACAATTAAGACAACGAATTTACGCTTGGTTGAATTAAAAGCCATCACTGAGCAACATAAGGGAAAAACTGGCCCAACAGAGTGAATTTACTTACAATTTACTTTTGGTTTAATATACTATTTTTATCTCCAAAAAAAAATAATACGAAAAATCTTTTAAAGCAAAACCAAAGAATATTAAATGAAAAAATATACATATTTTCCCATTGGCTTCATCCAGCAAAAACATAAAATAAAAGAAATAGCCTTTTGTCGCTTTGAAGACCCCTCAAACAAAAATAAATGATAAAAATGTGTTTTAACCGGAAGAAGATTAAACAAAATACCACCGAAAACACAAAAAGAAAAACGCATTTCCGCTTGTGAACAAAACCCCCTCTGTAAAATATCGCTGGATTGAATCTGCTTTTTGTAATTGTAGCTGCCACAAACACAACAATTACACAGACATTTGCCAAAAAAAAACTCTGGCCAAAATAATATTCACATAATTTAAACCATATATTGGCATGACGACAGAAAAAAATTTAAATAAACTTGAAAGGCCTGGAAGTTTGCTTTGAAAATATTTTTTATTCCCTGATTTCTTTCCTTTTTCACAGTGTCCTTTTGAAGCACAAAATTTAATTCAGGCCATAAATTAAATATCAACGAGAAATGAAGGAACATTTTAAATTATTCACTTTAGGCTGATTTTAAGGCCAACTGAAATAAATGAATAAATAAAACGAATGTCAAGCGACAAAAATGTATGGCCTACTTTAATAAAGCAAAAGAAATACAGTTTATAAAGAATAATAATAAAAAATCTTAAAAACTTTGTATTTTAAATTTAAACTCAAAGATATGTTTAAGTAATTACTACTTAAAATATGCACTTTTCTATCCCAAAAAGTATGCTTCAATTTATGTCTTTCTTAAGTTGCTGTTAAGTTTGTCAATGTGTGTGTGGGTTAGTAAAAACGTAATTTATATCTTTTTTGTTGATAATTTTTAATATTTAATCTTGTTGTTCTATATATTTATTCTAGTTACATTTCTGCCGGTTTACAACGTTTTGCCCCAAAAAATATGCTGTTTTTCTTCTCTTAGCCATAACTCAAAGTTAAAAGGTCATTTTGTCTTGTGTGTATGTGTGTGTGTGCAAGTAAGTACAAGTAAAGTGTTGTTGTTTTTGTAACTTTTTCTGCTTTATGACCAACTAAAATAGTCATAACTTTTTAGTAAACACACCTGTGACTCTATTAAGTCAATGAGAGAGTTTCTTTTTGTTTTATAAAAATAAAAACACCTCAAGAAGACAAGAGCCAGAGTAAACAGACAACAATTTTGATGACTAAAAATCTAGCTTGACTGCATTTTGTTTTAAAAAAACTTGTTTTAAAGCATATTTCTTAGGTTATAAACTTATAACTTTAAAATAGAAAAAGTGAAGCATACTTAAGGGATTTAAAAAAGATTTTTACTCAAAAAACTGTGCCAAATTTTTTTAAAAGGCAAAAAATTTTAATAGATCTTTTGAATACTCGTTGAAACGTAAAATTTTAAGAGACCGGGAAATAAATTTGGTGGTTTATTCCTACAAAGTTTCCAAATAATTTCTATCATATACTTAATAACTGCAAAAAGTTTATACACAGAGGGAAAAAACCGTTCGAAAAACACCGAAATTGACACCATCTGTTGTCAAAAGTAACCTAAGCACGATTTTCTTGATTCCACAACGGATGGTGTCATCTTTCTAAGAACACCTGGTTCTTATTTCAACAACAGCCGTTCTTCCTTTGACAACGCTTCGTTCTTATTTCGACAACAGCCGTTCTTGTTTAGACAACGCTTTGTTCTTATTTTGACAACCTTTCTTGTTTTGACAACGCTTCGTTCTTATTTCGATAA
>NDXZ01008626.1:0-13343 GCA_003055125.1 Paykullia maculata | reverse complement strand
AAAAATCATAACTGATTTAAATATAAAAATTTAATTTAGTCTCTTCTTTTTTAACTTCTTTATATTTTTACAATTACACTTTTTTATTAGTTTGAGAAACAAACTACTGTTAAAAGTTTTGTTTTTTACATAAAAAAGTTTTAATCATTAAAACAAGTTTTATTCGTCTACGCTTTTAAGAGTATTTGCAATAATTTACATAAACAAGTTTATCATAATGTCTTTTAGAAATTTATTAACTGACATAATTTTTTATCTTCTGCAAATTTTTTTCTCTCCCTTATTTTCTTTTTATCGTACAACATAATAATTAAGCATCCTTTTAAAGTCATATTTCATGTCTACATAGCAACCGCAATTATGTTGAAGTTAGAAAACAAATTCGTTGAAAAAACAATTTAAAAACCCTTTCACTAATAAACTTATTTTGATAAAGCCAGAAAAAAACCATAATGGCAGTTAATTAGAATGCTTTTGTGTGAAAACTCTTTCCGCGGTTAGTGCTTAATTTGTTTGTTAGCACCAAAAAAAAAATTCACATACATTCATATATCCCTGATATAAATATTGTAAACATATCACGAGATTTAGACATTTAAACGAAAAGGGAAATATATATGTAAATATAAAAATAATCCTATAAATTTTTTTTATTGATATGAAACGACTATAGTTCTAACACTTTATATATCAGTGTTTATTACGTTGTTTTTGGATGGTTTAAATGGACACCTTTTAGTCACTTTGTGACAGGTACAAAAACTTTATCTAAGAAAACTTGCCCTCTTTAGGCCTAAAAAATAACTTAATGATATGATAATATATATAAAAAGATTATGATATTTTAAACAGTTTAAGTTTGAATATATTTGGAAAAAACTCTTATATCCTTAACCCATCCAAACCAGTCAATACATATTTCACATGACCCATTTAAGAACTTAAAAATTATTTCTTATTAAAAAATGTTGCAAAAGTTAAAAATATCACAGATCAAAAAAGATACGTAAAGCTTTTTAATGACAAATTTATCATTTACCCTACAGTTATTCTACAAACGGCCAATTGTAAAGCAAAAAAAAAAAAAAATTGGAGATGGAAAAGAATAGGCATAGGGGATGACCATTGTTAAATATACTTTTTCATTTTGCTTCTTAATTTGCAACCATTGCGACTACACCCTAAGAGGTGTGTGTTGAATTGGCATATAACTCGAAACGTAGAGCTTATTAATCTTTAAGACGCGATAGCCTTAAGCCATATGGTCGCATTAGTCAAATCTATATATGTATGTAATAATGAAATTGTCCATTGTATGTAACTGCATCACTTCAGAACGGCTAGATCGATTTGCCTGAATTTTTTTGATTGGTATGTAGTTTTCAGGACGCGATTTTTATGAAAAAAAGGGGCGTGGAACCTCCCACACATTTGAAATACATTTTATTATATGTTAAGAGAACTGTTAAATCCATCTTCTTAAAATTTTGTACGATTATGTCTTATAGCGTTTCCCTTATAACAAAAGTGTTAGGATCGGATCAAGGGGTGTGGTACCGCCCAAATAACTCAAATACATTTTATGGCATATCTTAAGAACTGTTATATTAATGGTTTAAAAATATTGTAGGATTAATTTTTGAACAATTAACTATAATATAATTTCTTATTCGATACGATTAATTTTAATGCCATTTTCCATATTCAGCCCATAAATTGACAAGATCTGAGCAGGGGGTGCGGCAATGTCCATGCAAAGAAATATATTATTAAAGATATTTGAGAAGGTATAACAGCTGTAATCTTAAACTTAGCATAGCCCTCTTTGACATCTGTTGGCGTATGTTAGCAAAAACTGACAAAAACATTTAAGGGGGCGTGGCATCTACTATAAAATTCAAATAAATTACTTTAAATATATACTTTGTCCCATTAACTTAACATTCTTTAATTAAGCAAAAATTGCCTTGATCAAAGCAGGGGTTGTGGCACCGGCCATGAAAAGAAAATACATAAATTGAGATATTTGGTATTCGGATATCTTGGAATTTATAAACGAATTCGCTAAAAAAAATTACTTGATTAAAATATTATATAAAAATTTCCTCCTATTCACTTCTCATGTTTCCTATGTTACCTTGGCTACTAACTATTTTCTCAAAACGCATTTCTAATTTTTTTCATTAGAAAATAACTCCCGTGTGAAGCTTGCTAGTATTTTATAAAAAAAAAGTAACTACTAAAAAGACAATTTTTAAAAACTTTTTTAAAAGCAAATTTTTTTTATTAAGTAGCTAGAGTTGAAGACACCACATTACAATTTTTTATAAATTACACCTGCAATTACAATATACATAAATAATGTATATTAATTATACATTACACGCAACCGTTCATTGCCTGATCAGTTTTTAACAAAAAAATTTTATAGACAATTTTTTAACAAGTTTATTATTAAGGGACAATTCGCCAAATTTTTAATTGTTAATGCCCAAATTCACTGCCATTAATTAAAAAATGGCGATGGTTAAGCCAATAATATTTTATTTACAGTTCTTAAATCTCTATAGTTAAGGTCAATTTAGGCCCCATTTAGTTACACAATAGTTATCATTTTAGTTTACAGATATGTAGTTGATTAACTGTGAATTTCAGCCTAAAAAATATTGAAAATTTTGTCTATATTTTTTTTTAATGTTTGGTTAGATTTTCTATTAAATGAAAATTTTCTTTTAAAATGTTCTTTTATTCACTTTGTGTAACTGCAGAAAATGGTTTAAAAAAAGTTGTTTTCAACTTTCATTTGTAAAAATAATTTTTTCAATTCAAATGATAATTTTTTCTACTCTTAAAAATGTCCATAATTTTATTAATATAATAAATAAAGTGTTTGCAAAAAAAATTTTTGTTCTAAAATTTGTACTTAATTTATTTCATACAAATCTGGCTCTGGAAACAGTTATACATCTGTTTACAAAGAGTAGAATTATAATAATATAGGCGACACTGAATTATCGTATTATATTTCCTAACCTTGTAGTGAAATGGAAATTTGAACTTTTTTATTCAGAAAAAAAAAACTTATTTAGTATTTAGTCCCAAAAGTTTTTTTTTTTAAATTTCTTGAACTAAAAAAAACCTAAGGGCGAATTACGGACTATAATAGAAAAAAAAAGGAAAATGTAATACAAATTTTATTTCTATCCGAAAAAATATGAAAATAATTTTCTTATTGGTTTTTAAAATATATAAATATTTTAACAGATAAAATTCCCAAGATATCATATAAACTCTTATCTTTTTATGTTATTATGTTTTTTCTTATAACATTTATATTCTTCTTATAAAAACACTTAATACAAAGTAAAAACCATTTTAGTGTTTGACCATAGATATTTTGGACAACTAACAATCATTCGCATAACGTGGGTAAATAAATTAATATAAATATATTACAAACTACCAAGGCTTGTTTCACACGAAAAGTTTTTTTTTTATATAAGTCTTGTTATTTTTGTAACCCATATCGAAGTAAAATACGTTCTAAAAATTTTATCATATGGTTTTTTATATTTGTATTTACACTAGAAATATTTTAAAGGTCTTACAGTACATGCATCAGTTTTGCTATGGGAAAATTTAAAAGTCACATCTTAAATTTCTTATCGTGTGCAACTGGCTTTAATGAGAGAAAGCATTATGACATAAAAATAAGCTGTAGATGAGGTCGTATTTAATAGTCGGTTTAATATTCTCAGGCAATAAATAAGTTTTATTTGTTTGTGTTTTATTTTTGTTAATGATAAAGTTGGTTTTACATTTGGTTGGGTCTAAAACGAAATAAAACGCAAGAAGGTACCAGATTAATGAGCTTAAATACTTAGATAAAATAGTTTTCTACTATGTATATTGTAATTTTATTATACTTTAAATACTTTATGGCCTGTGGCGTTTAATAATTTGCAGTTTCGTCCTCTTTTTCTGTATAAATGTCTGTGTATGTGTGTGTTTATTTATGTTGATTGTATTAGTTTTATATTTTTAGTGTCTTGTGCCCTTTTTAAAAAGTCTCGTGAGATTTTCACTTCTATTTGTATATGGGTGTTTGATTAGCTTAACAGGATCAAATAAAAATAGATTAACAAAAAAAAAATCAGGATATCATGGTAAAGTAGGAGTTGTAACTTTTTCATTTAGGTTTTTTTAACAGGATTGGAAGGGCTGCTTAATAGTTTTTTTTAGTAAAAGTAAAATTAATATTTGTTCAGGTCAATTGATTGTTGGTATTTACCACTAAATAAATATTGCATAAACCTATTCCTTCTATATAAATAGATGTATGTACATACATATATACATATGTTTGTTGGTGGTAAGTCTAAATACAAATAATAAATCAAAGTATTTTTTTATTAGCCCTTCGTTAAATTTTCCTATAAATGTTGCTACAATTTATATCATAAATTGAAGGATTTATTTCCTTATTTTATTGGGGCTTATTTATGGTCTTAATAACTTAATACTTTTTATACTTTAAAAGAGAATTTTTATTATGTTGCTTAATTGTTTTATTTTGTCGACAAAATAAAAGTTAACTGAAGCTAAAGTAGTTAAATTCTATGATTTATAGTAAAATTAAAAACAATTAATATTTGAATTAAGACATTGAAAACGTAATTTAGAAAAGGTGTGCCAGGTTTTTGAAATGAAATATCAATAAAACTAATGATTTATCTATTCGTATATTAAGTACTTGACAGGACAAGATTCAATCGAAAAAAAAAACGTTGTACGGTAAAATGGAAAAAATTTATTATTATGCTTTTGAAAATACTCATTAACATTTTTTTTCATCAAAAAACTTCTTAAAGAGTATTTTGTTAATACTTTGATAAAACCTTAAAACATCTGGCATCCGAAATTTCCAAAATTTCATCTTACTGTTAACTAAACCAGTTTTAATGTTCTTAATGAAAAGCAAAATGTTGCTGGGCTTTTTTCAACATGGAAAAAAAGTTACCATAAAATTAAGGTTAAACAAATTTAAAGTAAAGTAAAATTTTTACTTTCTTTTGAATGTGCTGGTGTCAGTATTTAAAAAAATTATTTTACACCGAAAAATACTAAATCATATGATTTACAAAACTGAAATAAATCACCAGTGTTATCTTACAACAGTCAATAATTTAAAATAACTTGGGCTTTAGAGCAGGTTTCTATGTTTTAATACCTTATGGAAGAAGTCCTATTAAGTCAGACTTCGTGAAGGAGATACAATTTCGGTATTCAGCTCAGTATTTTAAAAACATATTATTCTAACCAAAAGGAAGATGGCTAACTAGGATTGTAAGTCATCTTTTTTTTATATATAAATAAATATATATAGAATCAGATACTGATTGACAAAAACCCCACATATTGTGTAAACATGAAAATTTTATCAAATTTTATCGTACTTTGAACTTTAAGGAAACACTACTTTAAAAAATCTGTAAAATTGTAATTCTAAAGCCGTGTGTCCACTAGCAAGTTTTCTTCTAGAAGTTGCTTCCAGAAGTGACTTCCAGAGTTTTTATCGTGTAAACACATATTACAAGTCGACTTCCAGAAGTGACGGCTTAGGGTGCTTACAGAGTGGCCGCTTGTTGCCGAGCCGAGCTAACTGACGCTTATTGCGAGAACTAATGCGAGAAAACTGGTACTATACAAATTAGTACAAATAAGCTAGAAGCGGTCATAGTGGCCGCAGAGCTGGTCAGAGCGCAAAGCTGATTGAATGCGAGAAAACAGTTCCAAAGCGTTTTTCAGCGCCAAAAACATTGTTTATGTTATGTTGTTATGATTTCAACTTGCTTAAATTTAAAAAAATGTAAAACATAAATTTAAGAAAAAGTAAATAAAACATGCAATCAAAAAATTAAAAAAATAATAAAAATTAAAAACAAAATAAAAATTAAAAAATAAAATAAAAATTAAACAAAAAAATAAAAATTTAATTAAATAATGAAAATTAAATAAAATTATAACATTTATAAAAAAATTAAAAAAATGCATACAAACATACATAAAACACAAATAATAGATAAAATCTCAGCACTAATTCTCGCATCCACTATGTACACTCAAACTTGTTTCTCGCATGAATCTTTCCAAAAAAAAATTTTTTTTTCCCCGATCGGAAGGCATCGATTACAAAAGTTGGTCCACTTGACGTTAAATGACCCATATATAAACTTCTGCAACCTGTACTCATATTGTGTGAAAACACGTCTGCAATTTCTTGCAGCAAGTTCGTCGTAATAACTTCTACAAACTACTTCTGGAAGCAGACTTCCACAAGATTCGGTTTGAGTGGAAATACTTTAGCAAATACTTGCAGAAGTTCTTCCGCAAGTGACTTGCTAGCTTAAAAAAAATACTTCAAACAGAATACACAACAGCAAGCGACTCATATTTATTTCAATGGCATTGTTAAACTCCATTATTATGGCATAATATTGCATCGTGTAGACACTAGATGTCTGCTGGGATTAAGATAATAACAAATCCGTGTTCATTTGTAAATTAGTCAAACTAAAATGTTTAAAACTCCCATAATAAAAACAACAAACCACCCGAAATGTTTTCGAAAGTTTGGCTTTAAAAAATTTTAGGTTCTAAAATGTTTCTATCAAAGTCTAACTTACTAAAGTATAACATTTTATTATTTTTAAAATTCTTTACTATTAAAATATGTTAATTATTCTTCTCAATTCTCTTTTATTTAGAATCCATAACAAACTTCCCGCTAGCATTTCGAATTATGTCAAACATAATTTATCTAATTTATAAATGTGTAACATTTATAACAAAACTGTCAATAGCTTCTTGTAGATATCAAAATAGTAAACTTTTTAAAAAAAGTTTAATAAAACTAATTGGCTTATTAATAAAAACAGCATGAGTTCATATGAAACCAATAATTTTTATATTTCTTATACATAATTTATAACCAAAAAAAATTTAAATAAAAAATTTTTTAACAAAATAAAAAAAAGAAAAGAAAACAGTAATTTTTGTGATATCCATAAATATGGTACATTATTGTACTTAATAAAAGCATGATCAAATATTTAAAGAAAAAAGCTCTTAAGAGAGCCATAAAATACACACCTTGATGGGCACGAACCGAAAGAAGAAAAGGTAAAAACTTTTTTGTGGATTAATTACCCTAATTTTGGGATTTAAGATCTTAATAAAGATTTAAATATTTAAAAAAAAATGTAAACAAATAAAACGTTGCGCCACTAGAGATTTTCATGTTTTTTTTTTATTGTATGTCACAGCAAATGAAATTATCGCATCTCTATACACTTCGTTGCACAGCTGTAAAGACACTTCAATTCTTTTTGATTTCTGTTAAAAGTTAAAGTTAATAAAAATTAAACACATTCGTATACATATCTCTACACATAGTTAAAAAAAGCTTTCAATATCTTTGGTAAATGTCGTTCTAACTCAGCTAGTGGTAATAAATATGAATATAGGCGACAATTATCATATTATTTTTCCTAATAAATATCATATTAAATATGATATTTACACACAACACTTAAATACCTATTAAAGAGTGCTGTTGATGAAACAAATAGCTGATTTTGAAAATGAATTTCACTCGGCTAATATCGGCAACTTGTTTTAACAATAAAGAAATTTTAAAAAGAACTTGAGCCAAAATATATAAAAAATCTCTTATAATAAAAACGTATATTATGTATTTAGAAATAAGTTACTTTAAAAAAAAATTAATTCTTTTAAGTTGAACTAAAAATATAAGATCACTTATACTCTTCTATTGATCAGTGCCCACTTAACATTTAATTAAAATTTTGATCATATCCGAGACTTCTATAAATCATCTGAGCGATTAAAACAATCATATATGTGCTCATTTGCTTATCATAAATAATAGGTTTGTCGGTAAAAAACTGCACCCTACGCAAGAATCTTTCTAATGAGACTTTTTTACTTAGTTTTATTGTCAGGTTTTAATCATTTCAAAACTTTTTTAGAGTCGTTTTTAATACTTTTATTGTATTTTTAATAGATAATATTTAAAGTGTTAGCGTGATTCATTTTGGAATCGTTTTTTAAGCGCTTAAGTGTTCAATCAGTTTTTGATCATCAAAAGTACTCGAAGAAGTCTCAGTTAGTTGATTGATCACAAAACAATCTTCCAAATTTTCCCTTTTTTACACACTCATTTGTATAATAATCGTCCCATTTGTTTAAGCGTTTTCTGAAATGTTATTTAACATTTGATGATACATTTGTCATTTTAATATTATAACAAAGCAAAAGCTACATGAAATTGCTAGCAACAACCTGTTGCCCAACCACAAGTGATTCATAATAGCTGATTTTTTGAGGTGAAAAATGCTTTTACAATCCTTGGTTTTCTGTATAAATTAGATTTTGTTTATGTTTCCCAAATATTCTTATTGAATTTTTTTTATCCGAAAAACATGCCAGGCAATCCAACAAAGTGATATTATTTTGCAAAAACCTCTTAATAGTCTGTCGGCTTAACTGTCCGGTGCATTATTTTTCTTTAGTAACTTAGGAAACTGTCCGGACTATCAAGGCCGGACCCTTATTTATCTAGAACATGATGCACGTTTTAACGGTTCAACTTTCAACAGTGATTATTGACACTTGGTTTGTAGTTTTATTTTCAGCAAACTGAAGCTGCTAAACTTTTTGTCATAGCAATTTTCCGTGCACTTTTATGACAAAAGAAAAGAAATCTCTCATGCTGAAATAAAATTCCGATCGATAACGTATAAAGCAATTTTACGCATGATCTTCAAACATGTTTAGCTAAAAATAAGGTGTCATTATTTTAATTTTACAAAGTGTGCTATCACTTCTTTCTTGTGTGTGTGTGTGTTTTTTTAAAATCGATTTGAAAGACTTCCCGCTTACGTTATTAAATACGTCAAGCATAAATAATTTATCTCATTTTTTTAAACGTGTAATTAAATATAAACAGCTTTAAAAACAAAACTGTCAACAGCTTTTTAAAGATATTAAAAACAAAAACTTTAAAAAAAGTTTATTAAAACTTATTGTCCCGATAAAAAAAATAGCATGAACGAATGACTCTCATATTTTCATAACAAATTTATTTAAGATGATAAAGAATTTTTCAGATAAAAGAATATTTAACACAATTTCAAAAGATAGTGATTTCTGTAATAGTAGAGTACACAAATTAACTGAATCAAAAAATAAGCCCAAATATAAAACAAATAAAATAACTCACTCTAGCGTGTCATAAAATACATTCCTATTAAGGCACATACCGAAAACAAAAATGTTTGGGATTAATTACTCTAATTTTAGGATTTTATATCTTTATAAACTCTTAAGTCTTATAAAAAGAAAACAAATAAAACATTGTGCCACCAGCGATTTTTATTGTAATAAAAAGTTTGTTCATGCATTTGTTTTAAGTTTTTTCCACATTAAATATGAATGATATTTTAGAATTATTTAATCTCTTGTGGCATTTAATACCAACCAACAACAAAAAAAAAAAGGTTTTTCTGCTTTTTTCTAAAAGAATTTTTAAATGTTTTTCTTTTATAAAATTTTAAAATTTTGTTTCTGACATAATTTATTAAATCTATAAAATTTTAAATTTACATAAATTTTACGGAAATTATATTAAAAAAATAAACTTGTTCTTATTAATAAAAAATTAAAAAAATGTGCTTTTTAGTTGAGATACTTGGTGTACATTTACATTAAAAAAAGGTGGCCGGCTGTATTTATGTAGATTTACTTTTCAGAATAACTATTAATAAGAATAGGAAGCTCTGAAATTATAACTAGAATATGGATCAATTTCAATATCCATAACAAATTTATTGTAGCTACACCCAGAAAAAAATATGGTTAAGTATAGCACGGAAATATAATCACAGATGATTTAATATTCTATTATCACTGTAATTGTTTAAATGATTGCCACAAACATATTATTATCGTAGTTAATTTTGGGCGAGTGACTGAACCTTAACTATAATAACAACAATTATTGATTTGTTAAAATTAATCATTTACTTAGTTTTGGGTAATCATAAATATGTGTGTTCTCAGAATATATGATAACCATAACCTTAGGGTAATATAAAGTGCTGCTCAAATTTATAGCGCACTTTCTTAATATATATTTTAACTTTTTAATAAATTTATTTTAATGTTTTTGTTAAACTTGTTGTTTTATAAGAGCGCATAGTATATAGACAATTATAATAAGTTTTATATAAGAGAACAGCAATAGTTTGTTATTCTTTTTTTCTGAATTTATGTGACATAATAATAGCGCATTCTTTTAAATATCTTGCACTTCCACCTAAAGGAACATTTTTTAAAAAACTAAACCGCTCTTAAATTAGGCTTTTATGAGTTAAACACGTGTGGTAATAATTTTATTGCTATCGTAATTTAATATATTTTAATTAAAATATTGGGTCGTAATAGAGTCATTTTGGAACAAAAAATTTCGATGAAAGCACAACTTTCTGAAAAACTATCCCAAGGAAGCTGGGCGTTTCTCGAAAATGTATGTATAATATCAAAAAAAAAAGGTTTCTGGTAATGAACCTTTGACAAATAAAGCGATTCGGGACCGATCCAAATGCACAACAAGATCGTCATTTCATTCAAATGGACTTGTTGGTTATGGTCTTAAAAGCTATACACAAAAACCATATCAAAAAAAGCTTTAAATAAAAAAATTTAAACTGATGTAAAAAGTATGCTAATTGGACTAATATGGATTGGAGTAAATTAATTTTTAGTGGCGTGTCCCACTTTGAATTGATTAGTCGTAAAAATCAAACATTTGTACTACGTAAAATACTTGAAAATAACCAGCCCGTTTGTTTCGAGCCTCGAACCCAAGGTAGTGAGGGCTCTGTTAGTGTATGGGAATGTTTTACAGCTTATGGGATCGGCATCTTGTTTTTTATGAAGGACGTTTAAAACCTAAGAGCTACATTAAATTAATTTCTGAAGAACATTCTTCAAATTTTGATCAAATTTATGGATGTGAATCGGTACAGGCTTTTTTCAACAAAATTATGCCCCATGTCATAAAGCGAAATTCTCGATGAATTGGTTCAAAAATCACAATATACCTTAACTTAGATTGGCCACCAACCTTACCTGACATAAGATTGAGAATCATCGATCGTGACCTTTAATCCTACACGTTTGCAACATAATATAAATTAAAAAGTGCCATAAAAGACTTTAAGTTTAAAATAACTATCGACAACTGCTTCAACTTAATTCCAAATAAAAACAAATGTGCTGTAAAATCCAAAGCTGAAAGTATTTTTAAATACTGAGTTGGAATTTTTTAATTATTTCTTTTAATTAATTAAATTTTTATATATTAAGTTAAAGTGCGCTATAATTATGAATTAATCTTTTGAGTCATATTTCATATATCCAGTTCTGTTATTTTTATTTTGTAACTTTTTACTTAATAACCAAACATAAATAAATCTGATATATAAACAACAAAATCTATGTTATATTCAAATTATTTGAAGAGTTAAATTGAAGACAAACAGGTTGTTCAAAGTGCGCTATATTTTTGAACAGTACTGTATTTATGACAGTTAAGATAAGATAACATATAAATGATTCTTGCAACCATATATATGATAGTGATGTTGGCGTAAAATATAACTACAGTCATATTATGTTTGTGACAATCATGAAGATAATTTCAGTGTCCATGGTATTTTTTAACTATTCTGTGATCATGTTCTGCGAATACACTGAACAATGTTTTTGTGTAAAAATTTTCTAGGCCTTGTGTTTAAGTAAGTTTTTTTTTTTTTTAATTGGATCTTAAACATTGTGAATATCGAAATGGATGGATATTTATATTTGAGTTATTTAACCAAAAACTATTTCTAAAAAACTCTTTTAAGAAAAAACTGGGTTAAGTAATTCTTTGCTCAAAATTTGTTGTTATAACACTTTTTCGGCAAACATTTGACTAATGTGACCGTAGCTTAAATTAACTAACTGCGTTAGCTTTTGCATTAAAATTTTTTTTAATTTTGCCATTGTCACATTAATATTTTATATTATTTTTAGAAAGGTACAACAACATTTCATTTAACTTATTTATGTATTTGTTTTTGCCTTTTTTACTGTAGAAATAATTAATTACCTTTGTTTACTAAACATATTAAAAATTAATGTCTGTATTTGAAAAGGCGGTAAGTAACTTTTGCAGAGACATATATTTTTTGGTGCGTTTCTTTTATGTACATCTTTTGTACTGTAAACATTTGGAAAAGTATAAAAAACATGATATTTAAAAAAAAAATAAAAAATATTTGTTTTTTATAATTTCAAAAGTAATTAAGAAGGACTACAATCTGGTTTTAAGTGACAAAATTGCTTTATTTTAAAATTTCTCACCTTTAAACCCTTAAAAACCCACCCCGCCTTTCATAAATTTATATTATTTATTTATACATTTAAAACCTATTCATTATTAATTTTCTTCACGTTTTTGTAATAAACTTTAATATTAAATTTATTTTAAGGTATATTTCATGATAATCGTTTTAATATTTTTCTTTAATACTTTTAAAATATTGACTTTTATGGCAACATCAATAATAATTATTTGTATGTACTCGTACATATGTCTGTGTACGATTTATTGATTGGCAAAGACAAAGAGAAATAAAAATGTATGATAAAGACCACAAATAATGATAATTAAAAATTATATATTGTTTGTATAATTTTAAGTACCACAAATAATGGTATTTCTTTTTTGTTTAAACACACATGCATAAAATAATATTGATACTTAAATCTTTTTTTCTTATATTGAATTAAGTGATGAGGTTTAGAGGGAGAAAGAGAGATTACATATATAAAGAAGAGAATATAATGAATAGATTCTGGCATTTATAATACTGCTTGTTTCTGGGGTGGGCTTAGAAAGAAATCATTTAAAACAGTTATTACCACAAAAAATTAATATGTTCTTGCTTTACTCAATTAGAAAAATAACAAATTGTTTGATAAATTTTGATTCTTAAAGAAAACATTTGATAAATTATTTACTTTGTTAAAATAAACAAGTAAGAGCGCTATATTTGGCTGTGCCTTCACTGTGTGCATTTACGAAAAAAATAAAAAATAAAATTGCATATATCTCGAAAAAACATTTTTGCTATCTTAAAAAAAATTTTTTTTTTAATTTCTTACAAGGCATGTCTTATACCCCTGACAGACATAGGGTTTTTATACTACAA
>NDXZ01008621.1:25126-58515 GCA_003055125.1 Paykullia maculata | reverse complement strand
TTTACTCAAAAATTATTATATATGTGTGTAAGACAGTCTTTTGGGGAATTTTAAAGAAAAAAATTTTCGATTTTTTCGAGATATAAGCAAAAAAAAATTTTTTTCGAGATATAAGCAAAAAGTTTTTTTTTTTTGTTGTTTTTTAACACAAAAATGATTATATTGGGAAAAAAAATGTTTGTGTATTTTGAAAAAAATGTACCAATTTACACACAGAGAACGTAGTGAAGTGTATATAAGATTCGGTATAGCCGAATATAACGCTCTTACTAGTTTTAAATATTTTTTATAATTGTTTTCAATAGAAAACTGTTTATAAATGTTCTTAAAACCATGGAACAGATGATAAAACTTATTGGGTTCTGATGCTTTCTAAAATATATATTTGCCAAAGTCTGTTTTTTTCTAATAACAAGGACAAAATCCAAAGTCCAAGGTGGAAAGAGATTTATGTGAAATCTTTTTCAACACCCACAGGGTTATGACATAAATTTTTCTCAGAATTTTCATGCTTTGTTCTGCTTAAAAAAAAGTAAAAATAAAATAAAATTTCATCGCTTTTTTATTTTCTTCTCTAAAAGAATCCATTAAATAAAGATAAACGTCTTCTTGTGAAATCATTCAACCGCAACCTTAAGTTTAAACGCTGCATAATAAGAGTTTCCTATAAAATGTTTGATTTATCGTCAAAAGGGTTTAATATTTTAACTTAAACACAAAATCTAAATATTGACTTTTTCATACTGACATGTTCGTATGTATGTATTAATATTGTTGTAAAAACCTTTTGGCGAGTGAAGAAGAAAAAACAAATATTCGAAATGTTCATGAAAACGGAAACAGGATATCGAGAACAAGCATTTTGTAAGCTGTAACGACATGAAGTAAATCATGAACAGTTTGAAGTGAATGTGTTTTCATTATCCTGTTTCAACAGCAATAACAGCAACAACAACAACAGCAACCAAATACTTTCACGCTTCATGTGATGTATAAATAAACGTACAAGTCACGTAATGAATGTAAATGAAAACGAATGTTTTATTCATCTAATAAATTACGACTTTTTGTAAAATAAAGTTTGTGTTAATTTTGTGTTAAATTCATTATTTTCTTACTCATTTCCCATTAACGATAAGAAAATGTTTTAGAAATTTCATACACAAGTGAGAATTCAAACAGTTGTGTCTGATATTTATCGAGAAGGGGGGGTGTCATATACATACCTGAGTAGGCTGTGCCATTAGGGCTGTAAATTTAAAATAATTATCTTTAACTTATTCATATTGATAAAAGTGTGATTACATGCACTTAACTTATGGGTTAAAAACAACATAATACATACATATATATACACATATATATGTATATCGATAAGGTATGTCAAGACCTATTATTGCAAGTATTGCGAGAATTGTTAAAAAGAGTTTATGTTAAATCTCGTTACAACTTATTTAACCTTTTTTTTTAACTACAAAACATTTAGGCATTAATTTTTTTCAGCAAATGACGTATGAAGAATTTCATAAAATAAAGAGCATAACCATTAAGTATACTCCATAATTACGGTGACCATTCGTATTCTGTATTATACAGATCAGTTCTGTATTTAAGAGCTCTGTTCTGTATAAATTATTCATATGTAAAAACCTTTAATATATTCTGTATTTTATTTCGAGTTTGTTATTTGTTCTGTATATTTATAAATCAAAATAATATTTCGTTAAACATGTTAACATAACTTTTGTAATAACATATGGTAAAGTATTAGAGTTTTAGGTATGTATGTATGTACGTATATGTTTTTATATGTATGCCCGTAAGGTAGTTAAAGTCATATAGTTTTTTCGACCATATCTCTGGGAATTTTAAGCCAGGCTGGCATCTCATATACACAAATATTACAAACATCTATGTTACGTTATAAAAAAGCTACAAAATATTATATTTTGTGTTTAAAATTAAAAAAAGTTGTTGTTTTATTTTGTTTACCAAAACAGTTGTCAGCAATAATTTTCTCATTGATAGAGTATTTTTGTAACAACAAATTTAATGTGGTTTTTGTTATATTTGTTGTCGCGACGCTATTAACTGTTTAAATCTACTTTGGGATGGCGTCTAACAATAAGTTGAAGTACTAAAATGGGTTTTTTTTTGTGTGAAGTTACCACATGGGAAAATGTTGAAGCTACATAGCTTAAAAAATTAATTGAACATGTTGATACTGAATAATATCATGATCTAGCTCTTGGTAAAAACTACACATCTTTAGAAAGGGGTTTTTTCTGCTTTAAATAATATATGGACTACTGAAAACCCCCCAAATAGAAATAAAGACCTTTGAGGGCATTTCAATAACAAAATTAAACTATAATTAAAATTGTAGAGAATTTAAAAATATTGAAAAGAAAATAAATATTTATTCATCTCAAAATATAAAAGTCAGTTGTGTTATATGTAAATATGTTCGAATTTTTTATGTTAATAATTTCATTGTTATGTTCCTTTTTGAGGTTTTTGTTAATATCGTTTTTTTCTGTATTTTTTGTACAACATATTTTTGTTTTTATTAGAAAAATTTAAAACAAAAGTTTATTTTCCATGTTTTGTATTTTGAATAAAAAAATATGGTTCACAACCAATCGGCAGTTGAAACTTCATTAAAACTTGTTATCGCGAACCTCTTTTTATAAGGTCTATGGTAATATTTTAATAAAAAAAAAATATATAGAAAAACTTAAAAAAGGGTGAAATCTAGTTTTTATCGACTGACGAAAAACAACCAAACCTTTTTGTTGCGTTTTATTGTTACTTGTTCAATGTTTTTTTAAATTTATTTTACAGTAACAAAAAATGTGCGGAATAATAGTTGGGTATAAATTAAACTTCTAGGTTTTTAGATTCCTAACAGCTTTATTTCTTTGTCTGGGCCTGAAAAAATTGTCGACCAGCGACCACAAACATTTGTTAAGAGATACAGCTCTTTTTACTGGTCGATTTTATCAGGACTTTAATTTTTTTTTTCTAAAGGCATTTGAGAATATAACGATGGGACCAATTTTAGATTAAATATAACTTTTGTGAAAAAAAACATTTTTTTTTTGCTTATATCTTGAATTTTTTTTTTTCTTTTTGAAATTTCCCAAAAGACATGTCTTACACATAAATATAATAACTTTTGCTTATACAGTATATTTCGCTTATAGTTACATATTCTTAGTGGATTAAATCGCGAACTGGACTATGTCAAGATTTTTATATTATGTAGCCGTTTTTTGGCTTATATAACTCGTATATATAAATGTATACATAATTAAAACTTAGTACATAATTTAAGAAACATTTATTCATTTATTTAAAAAATAATAAAGTACAATATGATGTTTTGCAATTTCATATCAATTGGTTTATGTCGAAGAAAACTAAATATTCAAATTTGATACTTTGGATTATATCTTGAATAAATTGAACGTGAATATAAACATTTTTGTGTAAAAAAAAAATTGTAGTCTGTTTTTTTGGTTTATATCTCGGTCAGTTATTAGACGGTTTTTAATAGCAAGCAGCTGGAGAGAATTTCTGATAATTTAAAATCAGTACCGGGTTTGTACTATATTAGGCGGCTGAGAAAATTTGTTTTCAACATACAGACGGACATGGCTGAATCTACTTTTCTATCTATAAGGATCCAGAATATATATACTTTATGAATATGAAATTGATTTAATCCAACCTATAGCGAAATGTTTTTTTTTTAACAACGACCTTTGATAAAATCAACAGTGTCAAACCTACCATCAGTGTCCCAAATAACTTTTAATAAATCTTGTTGAAATGTTCTACTGACACAATACTTTTATTATTTAAAAGAAGAAAAAAAACCCATAATGCCAAACCTAAATAGCCATCATTAATTTAGCTTAATGTGCCAAAATATGACAATTTTATTGTCATTATCCCCCCTAAAAAGTCACATGTGTCTATTAAGCACATGTAACTGGTGCAAATTATTGTATGAAGATACATACATACATATTTAGTTTTAACTTATTTTGCTCATAATATTTTTTTTGTCTAATCTGGCTTTGTTCAGTGTAAAAACCTTTTGTGTATAACTTTTAAACCTTTGGACAAGCAAAACTAAACATGTAACTGGTAGGAAAATAATAAAGCAAAGTTAAACAAATGAACGGAAATAAAAACAACATTTACGATGAAAAAAGAAACGTATTACACTTTAATGTCACTATAACGACCAATCATTAGTGGCTTTAATTACTCCGGCCTTCATGTGTCAATCATCATCAATCAACGCAGAGAAAACCAAACCAAACAAAACAATCAAAATATCAGCAACAACTACAACTACAACAATAGTGACGACGATACAAAAGTAAACGTTAATAAAACAAAACGAAACCAAAATATTAACAACAACAAAAACATGCGGCCGTCTCACATAAAACATAGCTACATACATACATACATATGTATGTAAGTACACACGTATAAACCGTATAAATGCTCCCCTCTCCCGGATATAGTAGTTGCCTATAGAGTATTTTACATGTCAGAAAGTTTGTGTGTGTGTGCGTGTGTGCATGTGTGTTTGCTTGTGGTAAATAGTACAGTAACAACATGACAAACGTGTAATTCAAATAACGGGCGGTAAAAAAGCCACCCTCAATAGAGAAAACATCATTAACAAACACATGCAATAGACACACTCTTACAGACATGGTTATTATAATTAGACTGAACCAAAAATATCTAGAAATTTCTTTTTACACTTTTTTGCATGCAACTAAAAAAAATGTCTACTGTTTTGAGATTTTTCCTCTAAAAAATATTGAAAAACTCAATATAAAAAAAAACTTCTGCGAAATACATATGAAAAAATGTTGATAGAGTTGTACTCTGTTCATTATGCGAAATACATACGAAATGTTTCTAGCAACATTTTATTCTCCGTACGAAATAATATGAGCTGCACTTATTTCGCACGAAGCATATGGTTTTTGTTTACCTACGCAAAATATTGTCGTACACTCATAACGAATAAAACCGACAAATTTTTCAAAACCGCTAGATGGATAACATTTGCAACATGTCGAATTTTTCGTGCGAAATAATACAAGTTGCTCAACATTTTCCGCACGTTCGAACAGAGAACCAGGCTTAAGTTGGAATTTTATTCAAGATATAACTAACGTTAAGAAGTCGATTTGCAAAAGATAACGACGACCCTTTTTCTTAACATTAATTTATGTTTATTTTTTCCTAACCTGCATTTATCTTCTTCTTCTTCTCCTAATGGTTCCCTCCATTAGGGTCCCAACTTTTGTATTTAGTTCTACAAATTTCGAAAACTTAAAGTCTTGTTGTATTTAAACGTAGTGTGGGCCCTTTTTTTTAGGACAAAAATGAAAAAAATCGGAGCTGGAAGAGTGGAATCCTCAAAACAAAGGAAGCACACCATATTATATATCTGGGGAATTATTAATACTATCGATTTTAAAGTTGGTACCAGTCACTCTTATAATAATCTTCTTATTTGGCATAAAAACAGGTAGGGCCATATCGGAAAATGGGCAATCCAAAAACAATAGGTAAAAATGATTAAAAATTATTTGGAAATATAAGGTTCTATCGACTGCAAAACTGGTAAGAGTTACTGTTGTAATTGTTGTTGTGGTACCCCTCATATGTACAAAAGAAAATTCATACATCTGTACATATATAAACTGATATGTATATTAGACTCTAATAATAATTAGAGGAACACGAATTTAATCGTGGCTCTTTTTAAATTTTTTGCTTTATACCTATAAAAAGTTTGTAAAAAGACATGGTTAAGGTCAGCATAATCTATGAGTATCATAGACATGTCATAGTCTCCTAAAATAGTAATATGATTCCACTTTAGCATAAAAATTATTTCGTATTTACATATATGGTTCCACACAGCCATTGTATAGTCATACATATATGATCATAGTGTATTTCCTCTTGAACATAATATAATTTTTCATGTTTTTTTTAAGAGATTCGAAATTATGACACTTTGTGTATTTTTATACCAAATAATAGTTGAAATGAAATTAACGCATAATTATTACTGCTTTTGCCTTAATTAAACTAGTTTTTTAACAAATATGTACTGGATTTAATAACACCAAATAGTTTGCTCTGATCAAATGGAAGAAAACGAAAATATAATGATTGCTCTAGCAAAAATAAAGTTTAAGCTGTTTTTTCACGCATCTGAACATTTAAATAAGGGTTGAAATTTATAAACGAAGAGCTATGATTTCCATACAAATTCGGTGCACCCTAATACTCAACTATTAAGTGGAATAAAATAGAGTAGAATAAGATTATACTCTTTGTTCTTAACATATTTTAGCTTAACTCGACTAGAGTCGAGTCGAGTTATACGTATCTTTTAGGTTATACATACATAAGTTAGTAAGTATGTATGTATGTATGAAGATGCCAGTCTCGTTTCAAAACATTGTCGTAAAAAATGAAAACAAACAAAACAGAAAACGTAACAACAAAAACAATACAAACGAAAAGCGCAACGTACTGTAAACGAATAGAACTAAAACAAAATACCAACAAGCAATAATGAATATAACAACAACAACAAATGAAAAGTGTATTGAAAAGCTAAGGCATTGATTTCCCAAACGCCACCACCATTCCAAACGCCCACTTAAACAACAACACCAGCAGCCCTCACTCTCCAGTCACGGCTTATTCAAAAACATATTGACGTCATTGAGTTTTTAAAAGAGACTTTGTACTGTTTTATTTATTTAGGCCGTTAAAAGAGTTCTCAGTGTCAGGTAAAAAATAAATAAGCGAAGCATAACTACTTCTATTTTTATTCTTATTCTTATTAGAGGCAATTGTG
Source organism: Paykullia maculata (assembly GCA_003055125.1). NCBI lineage: Eukaryota > Metazoa > Arthropoda > Insecta > Diptera > Rhinophoridae > Paykullia > Paykullia maculata. The sequence goes on along the minus strand of NDXZ01008621.1, from coordinate 51,596 downwards.
CACAGCCAGACAGACAGACAGACATGTACGTCTACTTTTAGTACAAGTTTGCTGCAAACGGTAGCAAAAGTAAATAAAAGAAACTTGTAACTTAAGTTTGTCGACTTGAACTCATACCCCTTCCACACCCGTATTAAGAAGTTACAATCAGTAGGTTTAGGTTTGTGTGTAGGTGGCATAGAAAAACAGACAACTTTTTCTAAATGCAGAGAAACACACACACACACACATACATACATTCGTAAATTTAATTGAACTTAGAAATCTTTTTTCAAAGAGTTCGTCGTTTTGCTTGAAATGCTGAAATACTTTTTTGTATGTAATTTAGATGATAAGTTGTATTTGTGCTACCACTATTTATGTAAAAGTTTTTGTTGTTGTTTTGTTGCAATAAAAGTTTTGCGGTTAAACAAAATGCGGTTACACACAACTCTTGCTAAAGAAGATTGAAATTAAATCTCAAAATCTGTTTTACAGAAAAATAAAAAGTTTAAAATTATAAACAAACTTCAATGCAGTTTTATATAGAAGATTCTTAAAACCTAAACTAAAGGTTAACTTAAAGACCTTTATCTTATGCTTGGTTTTTTTTTGTTTATTGGAATAGCGAGTTGAACCAAAATTCTCTTAAAAAAATATTATCAAAGCCAGGGCAATAAACTTTTGTAATTCTTTGTTTGCAAATTACTGAAACCTGGCGTTGATGTAGAAGAAGCTATAAATATTTCAATTTAATTTAGTTGCCTCTTAATTAAACCTTAATAAGTGCGATAGACTATGATCCATGGCGGGAATCGGTCCTGCAGTCCCAGGTTGCTAGACTACTAACCAGTCTTTTGGGGCATTGAATCTTCGATTTTAAATTGTAGGGAAGTCAAATTTAAATGATTTCTTTCGCATTTGTTTCTTTAAATGCATAAAATACTTTTCTAAATTATGATAAAATTTGAATGAGTAAACCTATTTGAACTGATTCAGGAAGTAAAATAATCAATAAAAACAAGTAAGAGCGCTATATTTGGCTGTGCCAAATCTTATATACCCTTCACTACGTGTATTTGTGTATGTATGTGTAAAAAAAAATTTTTTGTTTGATTATACATAATTTGAAATTTCCCAAAATGCATGTCTTACACACAAAAATAATAATTTTTGGTTTATATCTCGGTCAATTATTAAGCGATTTTACTGGATTTCCATAACAAACATCTCAGGAAAATGTTTGATACTACTAACGCATCGGTACAACATCGGGGGGGCTGAGAAAACTTGATTTCAACAAACAGACAGACAGACGGATAGACGGACATAGCTAAATCGTCTTCCATATCTATAAGGATTCAGAATATATATACTTTATGGGGTCAAAAATGAATATTGTAGAAATTATAAACCTATATATACCCTTGTCACCTCTTGTAGTGTTTATTTAATTAATTTATGGTTTCTTTTTAACTTTCCACTATAGCTTATAGCCTCTCCTACTCAAATGACAACCTTTACTGCACGTGGCGCATCCTGCCGATAACAACCGAGGATCTGTCAAACGACATTGTACCAGCAAAGTCGCTGAGGTCAAAACCTTATTTAATGAACTTTATGATTAATTTTGTTACCCATTTTTTATGTGTGTATGTGAGTTTCCCAAAAAGGCAAACAAATCAGCAAAATCGTGGTTTCACAATGAGCTTAAAATTGTTTTCCAATTAAAAAACCAATGGAAAAACATTGGAAAGTTTTTAAGAAATAAACGTTAAAAAGTAAAACTCAGCCACTTAATGTATAAAAAACAACTCAATAAGACTTTATTTTTTCTACAAATTAAAATAAAAAATTTCCGGTTGTTATTCTGATACTGTATGTATGACACTTACATGTGTATGTATGTATGCTTTTTTAAATTAATTTATAAAATAACATGTAATGCCTTTAAACACAAAACAAGTTTGAACAACCTAATGAAGATTTGTTTGCCTCTTTTAAATTGTTTAATTTCGGCCATTGTTTTGGTAAAAATAATTTCTCGCCTTTTGAATTAAATAAAAAACAATATTTTAATTCGACTTTATTAATGGCTAATAGATCAATTATGTTACTTCTAAGTAGTGATAGCGTCAATACATACATACATATGTGCTTGCAATTTTATTTACTCCAATTGTTTTTCATACTTAAAGTAAATGTGTTTTATTCTATATCTTGATTAATGACGACTATGAAATTCTATGAAATTCATAGAGTTTTTATTTTATTCCAAAACGTGTGACATAGAAACTCTTCGAGTAGTTTGGTTACGTTAAATAAGCAATAAGATCCTCGGTGCCAGAGTTATAAAATAATTAGCTACTGGTTTCACAACACAACCATCCGTAACTATTTATCGGTCACACTCCTTCAGTAAGTAGACGACCAATTAACAAAAGCATCATAAAATCCAAATAAGAAATGATAAATTTTTTTAACAAACTAAAAAAAAGAGTCCAGAAGATGAAGGAAAAAAACATGTTTTGCACACGCACCTAATGATCGTGCTGATGCTGGCAGTGTTGCCAGTTTTTTTTGAGCTTTCTCGCCAAATAGGCAAAAAATATCGCCAAAAATCGCCAATATGTACAAATATACAATTTTAATTAAAAATTTTTTGTTTGTTTTTTCATTAAAAATAACATAAAAAATAAAACATCATAAGAAATTTATATACTGCCAAATATCGCCAAATTACTCCAAAAATCGCCAATATATAAATATATTTTATATACAATTAAGGGATTCACAAGCCACTCATATTGTCTTTTGTCCTAAAAATTTAAAGTGGTTTAAGTTACTTTTCATACTAAAAGTGTGCTAAAATAATATGACTCTGACTGCTATGTTTATTGTGCTGTCGTAAACTATCCATAGCCAAACAGAACGAACGAACTTAAACCATTTTAAATTTTTAGGACATAAGATAATATGATATCATAAGTTGCTTGTGAATTCCCCAAATATTATTTTAAAAATATTATATGTATTTGTATTTTCTTTTTTGAAAATTACATCAAATACATAAAAAATTCACTCATATGTATTGCATACATAAAAAATAACATTTTTCATAACAATTAAAAAATAAAATGTTTTAATAAAAAAAATGTAAAATTAAATTTAAGGTACTTTATAATATATCACAAGTAAGAGCGCTATATTTGCCTGCGCCAAATCTTATATACCATTCACCATGTGTGGCCAAATGGTATAATTTTTTTCAGATATATTTGTAGTTTATTTAAAAGCTGCAAAACAATATTTTTTTGTATAAAAAATCAAAAAAAATAATTTTTTTGTGGAAAAAAAACGAGGCAGTCGTCTTTTTTTCTTATATCTCAGTCGGTTATTGATGGATCTTGCCAGTTTTCAACACCAATTTTCTCGAAAGTATTTCCAAAAGCTTGATACCATATACAACCCTGGGTGACCTATGGGAGCTACGAAAACTGGATTTTAACCAACACACGGACATACGGACATGGCTAAATCAACTTCCCTATCTATAAGGATGCAGAATAATATACTTTATAGGGTCGCAAATGATTATTGAAGAAATTACAAACGGAATGACAAACCTATATATACCCGTACCACATGTGTGAAGGGTTTTAAAACGCTTTAAAAAACATAAAGGTTAATTAATTAACAAAGCTTTAACCGTGAGATCAAAAGTGTGAATTTAAATTCTAATTAGTAACAAAAATTATATGTTTAATTACACAAATCAATAATTGAATCGAAACTTGAATTTTCTTCATTTTCGATTTCAATACCGCTTTTGAATTAAATCTTTGAATCGTGTCTTCAGTTAATGTTACAAAAAGATTTAAAAAAATTTGTTGAAATTATTTACAAAATATCGAAAAATACTTGAAAAATAGCCAAGAATCTCGCCAACCGCCGTTCTAAAATTTACATCGCCATAAACGATTTTATATCGCGACGTTTGGCGAGAAATTGCCATATCTGACAGCACTGGATGCTGGTGCTTAAACTCTTTCGCTCACTATCTCGACATGCTAAAATCCATAAAGAATTATTGTTGCTGTTTTGCTGTTTTTTTTTTCAAATTTATTTTTATAAATACATACTTGTATGTTGTATTTAAAGCATAAATGAGGCTCCAGAACAACATGGTGTTTTTGAACTATAAAAAAATCCACGCGCAACATCTACTTTGATAACCCGAAATACACTTTTACACTTTACTGATCATTGGAACAGCAGCCGCAACAACAACAAGGAAATTACAGAAACGAAAGCTAAAAGCAACAAAAAAAAACTTTATCGAATGGCAAGTGGTCGGTTTAAATTGTTGTCTGGCTTATTTGCCAGTGAGTTGGACAGTTAGTCAGAGGCTTTAAGCCACATAAAAGAGAGACTGACAGACAGTTGGACATTAAGCCAGACAAACAATATTGTCACATAATTTCGTGCTACTCATTAATATTCCCATGTTGTCCGTCGTTTTGAATGGCAAACGAATCTAAACAACATCAACAATAACACAACTGTGAACAGAAACAAACGAATATGAATGATAAAAATAAATGAACGATTTACGAAGCGAATGAATAATACACACATGCAAACATACATACTTACATACTTAATAATTAAATAATAATGTTGGGACAAAACTTAAAGTGAAAGAGAACTATTGGGCGAAAGAGAAAGGCAGACTTAAGCAAGAATCCACTTGTGATCCGTAACCAGTTACTTTAATTTTAATGTCAGACTGAAAATTCACTCAAAATAAGAATCAAAAACAATGCAGTCTATTTTATGGTGCAAGTGACCTTACACGATCAGCTGATCATTAGCTGATATTTTTTTTATGTCAGAAATACATTTATTCGCTTTCTTTGGTAATTTCAAATTGACAAAATTTTATATATTAAAAACTTAACAAAAATTAAATCTTTATTGATACCGGCCGACATGAAGTTACAAAAGATCAGGCATATTTGGTAGAATTTTGCTATTAAAAATCTTCCGAAGCAGCCAATCATAAATCTCTTTATTCAGTCCTAAAACAATGTTTGATCTTTTTTCTACATCTGTGTATAAAATATGTCCCAATGGTCCTAATAAGACTGAGATATAAGCAAAATACCTTGATCATCTCTAGTTTCTGGAAAGAACATTTTTTATTTGTTTTTTTATTTAGCCAAATACATGAAACTAACAACAAACTTAATGGTTGCTATTATATGCTTCAGCCATATATTAACATCATTCTAACTTGTGTTTCAACCTAATTTTTATACCCTACACCCTACGCCAAAAAAAAAACAGTTTTCTACCGAAACTTTATTGCAGCGTTGGATGTAGAATTACTTTCTGAGAAGAAACAAGTAAGTGCGCTATATTTGGCTGTGCCAAATCTTATATACCCTTCACCATGTGTGGCCCATTTGGGCCAAATTTTTAAATTTTTTCAAATTTATCTATAGTTTATCTCAAAGCTGAAAAAATATTTCTTTTGTATAGAATTGATTTCAACCAACACACCAACAGACGGACATGGCTAAATCGACTTCCCTATATATAGGGATCCAGAATATACATATATATATACTTTATAGGGTCGCAAATTAATATTGTAGAAATTACAAACGGAATGACAAACCTATATATATATATATACACCCTTGTCACCTGTGGTAAACTATGATGAAGGATCGTCCATGAGCAGATTTTGTTTGCTTGTGCATTCATTATCGTTAGCTTAAAGTTACTTTCAATTCCATCTCTAATGCTACCAAATTTCGTACTGGCTACAGCTTCTATATTATTTCAACACCTAGAAATGTGTGATCTTAACGCTCATGAAGACGTTTTTGAAAAACACTTTTAAGATCACTCTCGTTACTGTGTGATCATAAGGATAATGATAATGATGATAATAATGATGATGATTAGCGAGTGGTGTCCTATTCTGATATCGTGCGTGTCTTGTTTGTTGTTCTTATTTGTTTTATATTTAAAGTGTTGTTGTTGTTGTTAAGTGCTGTAGCTTTGACTTAATTCGACCCTGTTTAGCTGGGGAGAGTATAAATAGTGGAGTTTAGTAAGTTGACTTTGCTGGCATTTGAAGTCTGTGTGTTTGTCTGTCCATTTGTCAAATTATTCGTGCGTCCAGTCGACTTTTCTCTGTGTTGGTTTTGTTTGTCTGGAAACTGTCACGGCAGCTTAACTGAAATGAACGCGAATTTGCACTCAACTTTTACCATAAACGGGTTTTAGATTTGTTTTTGAAATGTCCCCAAAAACTATAGGACTATCCATTAGTTTGCCAGCCTTCCTGTCTGTCTGCTCTTACGGAGAGTTAATACGAATCAAAATTATTTGTATGAAATAAGAAAAGTCCAATCGTTGTTTATTTAAAATTTAAATTAAATTTTTAAATTTTAAATTCTACTTTAAGCGAAAGAGAGGAGAGCCGAAGGAAGAAAAAAGGTTTTTGTTTTTAATTTTTACGAGAATTCGTTATCGGACCAAAAACAACAAAACATTTTAATGACATTTTTATTCCAGCTCCAAAACATTTCTGCGAACATATCAAATTTCGGCAAATTTTTAATTTTAATCAGAAACAATTTTAATTCTTTAACGTATTTACTTCATTATCTTGTTGCTGTTGTTATTTATTCTGTTTCTTGTTATTATTAAAGTTGAGTGGCAGTAATAAGTGGTTTCCTTTAAAGAAACACAAAACAATTTATGTTATTTAACGATAAAAAAAAACCTTCAATTAAATTGAAAAATTGTTTCTTTTTTTTGTTCAATTTAAAAAAATAATATAAAAATCTGTTGCATGTTATTGAAAATTTTTCATCTGCTAAAAATATTTAAATGGATTTGTAACAAAATTGGCAGAAAATATAATATAAATGATTACAAGCGATATATACAATTTTCTTTAAATTGAAGTAATTACTCTACAGTGTAGAGTCTACACCACCATTAACGAAAAAGCGTTTAAGCGGTAATTGTGAATTCAAAAGGGAAATAGACCTGCTTGGAGTAAGCGGATTGTCTACATTTAAATAAGTAGTTAATGTACCTATTTTACCTAACTAATCTAAATAAATAGGCTTTATGCCTTAAACAAACTAAGCTTTATGCCTAAAAACCTTAAATAATTTTTTTTTTAAATGTACACTCAAAAACTGTTTAAAGAATTATAAAATCAATGAATCAAATGGATATTCATCTCAATTCGTTTAAATTTAAACCCTAGAAAATTAATTTATACAATTTTTTAAACCACAGATTTGTGGTCTGTTGCAGCTATTAATGCAACTTTACTACTTTCAAACAAAAAATCTGTTTAGTTTTCTAAATAAATTGTTTTATTACAACAAATTTCATTTATTTTATTCCGGTTCAAGTCATGTTTTAAATTTCTTACTTATGGTTTCCTTATCCGCACTCTTTGGTCTGTATTTTTAGTGTTGCATGTAAGAATTATCTATTTAATTCGCAGGTTTTAGAAAAAATAATGTGAGAACAAAAACATTTACAAAGCCAGACGGTTATCTTCTCACACTACACCATTTTTCATTGAAATTAATTTTTAAGTAAATATTTCTTAAAGTTTTTAATTTGAAATTTTTTTCAATTTAAAATAAAAATTTCTCAATTTCATTTGGAAATTTTTTATTTTCAAATTAAAATTTCTCAATATCATTTAGAATTTTTCCCAATTTCAAATTCTCAATTTCATTTTTATTTAAGAGAAAGAAATACCGATATTATTAATTGATTATTTGTTGCCCAGTGTAATTAATTTTCTTTCATATAAGTTATGTAATTGAAAATGGATCAACATAAAAAATAGCGACGGAATTGAAAGAAATTTTAGAAACTTTGTTTCTTCTTTTAAAAGCAACGAAGGCTAACACTATTCAGCTTGATTATGACTGTCGTTGTCGTGTTAAAAACTAATTGTATTTTTAAAGTTGTATTACAGCCGTTTAAAGCGACCTAAATACGACAAAATTTCAATACATTTAATTTTACAAAAGGCCGATTAAGTGTGGTTTCTTATAATGAAGAATTTTGTTGTTTTTAATGTTTTCCTATTGAAAGTAAAAAGTGAAAAAAAAATTACTCCTTCGAGCCGGATTTGAACCAGCGACCTATGGATTTCTATTATTATCACATTTGAGATCATCTACAGTCCACCGCTCTACCAACTGAGCTATCGAAGGTATACAATTTAGCCATTTCAAAATGTGCATATAAACGTAAATATGTTTGTATGTATGTATGTATGTATGTATGTTTGTGTTTATAAATATTAAAGCCAAGTCGGTAAAGAGAAAAAGAAAACTATTCAAAGAAATAAGTTTCGGATATTAAAGTTGTTTTTATGGTAAAAATAAAATATATATAAAACAATTTTATTTATTACTGACTGACTGTTGATAGCAAGTGTTGGAAATATAGTACGTGATACAAAATAACAGCCACGACAACAACAACAACAAAAGAAACGAGGATACAAAAAAGTAATATAAATTTTTATCAGTGTCATTCATCAATTACGATAATTTCAATATTGTCTGCATTTGTTGTCGCTATGTATGTGTTTATGTTGTTGTTGTTGTTGTTGGACTTACGTATACGTATTATGTGCGACAACATTCAGCAACAAATCACTCTGATGTCGAATATTGAAGAAGAAAATATTCATTTGTTTTTACTGGACATTTAGTTATAAACAGTGAAGTGCAAAACTGATTAAAATTTTTCTTTACTTTTGTAACTTTAAATCAAATGATACATATATAAAAAAAAAATTATATGAAACGAAAACTTTATTTAAAAATAGATAAAAGTTCATCCAAGAAAGTTACCTAAACATTCATATGTAATCAAAAATACTTGGAAAAGTAGTTGACAGAAAAATATTAGCCGCCCATTTTTTTTCTGGCAACTTTGACCAGTTAGTTGCAAGTAAATATGCCAATATATCGTTTTTTAATCGATTTTAAAATATAGCTATAGTAACAAATAGGCCTAAACATTTTTCTCTCCACTGTTTATATGTTTGTAGACACATATGTATGTATGTGAGTATCTACAAGGTATTTACGGTAGGTAGGTATGAAGGTTTGCTTGGCTTAAAGGTTGTTTTTAACACAACCATATGCATATGTGTGTCTGTGAATGTGTGCAGACACATACATACATATGTATGTACATTCGGTCATCTAACTATATGTATATGATATGTATGCATGTATGAATTTATGTACATATTACTGTATATAATTGTATGAATAAATGCAAATTAAAGTTATTTGAGAATACCTACAACAACAATAGTGAGACAAACTATTTTTTAAACAAAAGAAACTTGAATATTTAAATACGCAAGATACATATTCATCCCAACGGCAAAAAACTATGACAAAAAAGTAAGTAAGTATTAACACACAAACAGAAAAATATTAAACATAAACAACTACTATTTCACTCGACTAATGATGATGGTGATGATTACGAAAGCAATGAAGATAATAATGTTTGAAAAAAATAAAATAAAAACTAACTAGAACAGAGCAACAACGATAGCAGCAACACAAATATTACATACATACATACGTACGTACATTAAGTATCTATTACTATGCTATTACATACAAACACACACCACGACTCAGCATAAAAAAATATTAAATTGAAAAAAGTAAAAATTTTTTACAGCCAAACATTTTTGTCAGTTGCTTATTACGCAAGTTTGAAAATATGTCTTGTATGGGCGTTGAGCGTGTAACATTTGTGATAAAGCTCAATTTAATTAATTTAAGTTTAAGTTTAGATTTTATTTTAATCAAATGAAATATTGGATAAATTTCATTGATTTCAAAGTAGGTAGGTATATAATTAAATTCTACGATTTTTTTTTTCAATTTCATCTTTAAGTTTACTTGATATTACATTTTGTTTGATATCAAACGGACACGATGTCTTAGTCTTTTTTGTTTCCAAAGGATTTTGCGTTCAACTTGATCGTGCTTCCACTGGCGTTTTTTTAAATCCTTTAAGAATATTTTAATGATGGATTACCTACAGCGGCCCATACACCTGCAATATTATTAGGAAAACTTATCACAAATGTAGTTATGTAGGCGGATTTAAGTAATGATATAACATAAAATCAGCTTGATAGAGAAGTTGTTTCTCACTATTTTATGGTGTCAGTTGTATAAAAATATTTGGAACTTAAATATCGTTTTGAATGTCTTTTGTCATTCAGAAACGAACACATGTAACACAAAACCTACGAGCTCAACAGCTGCAAAAGTTTGTCTTCGTGTGCTGTAGCTGCGTGGTGGCTCAATATCAATATCAAAACGTTGATAAACATTATTTGGGCCTGACGCAGGCGCCTTAGCAAGTGTGGACAGCCGAACAACTAAGGCCAAAAGTGTCTTTTACCAGCTATACAACGTCTGGAAATCAAACGAATTGACTCCGATGACCAACGTACTGTACGGCTCAGAGACAGGGCTAGTTAACACAAAAAACAGACACAAACTTCAATCCTTTACCAATAGATGCTTGCAAAACATTTTAAGAATATGGTGACCTCGAATGACTACTAACGATCAATTGCTTCAACTTGCACATCAAGACACCTGTGTCACACACAAAGAAAACCCTACGACGAAATCTGCCATGCAACAATTGAGTTTAACACACAGGGAACCCAATGACGCGGACGACCAAAGCTTACATGAAAGCGAACAGTTCAAAGCAAAATCGTAAAATCATTCAATGAATTACGTTCTTTAGCTATAAATAGACAACAATTGAGATTCTACGTAAATAGTCGATGTTCCTTATGTAACACGACAATAAATGAAATTATGGTCTGCGAAGATGATAGCTTTAAAAGGGCTCATTACAGTTGCATACAGTTTATAAATGGGTTAGGAAGGTTCATAAACCAAATATTTCACACACAATTTTTTTACAAATAAATAAGGGGCTAGTTTTTGCCTATGTTACAAAAGAAGAAAACTTTTTCTTTTTTTATTAATTGAGTTGGTAAAATGACGACTGAAAAGTTTCGTTAAACAACCAATTAATATAGTTATTGATTTTTCTTTCTTAAATACCTATTCTTCTTTGTTTAAGAAGAATATTTATTTAAGAGCTTTTCTTTACCGCTTTTTGGCTTATCTGCGATTCACTCTTACAATGAGTTGTTGCAATATATCTAACCCGCTTTTTTGAGTTTAAAAATCTGTATGTGTACGCCAGTGTTTTCTCAGTACCAGTACTCTTTATAAATGTACTCCACTCCAGACGATTATTTTACAAAACAACAACGAAACAAATAATAGTATCTTGCAAACAAATACATGTACATACGTAGGTAATATGTGTGAAATAAATAAAAAACGAATACTCAACTGAAAATTGTATGCTTTGTATGGCGCAGAATCGTGTTGTGTTAATCGTAGCACAGTTTTAACACCCAACCTCCCCACAACGAAAACAGTACCAAAAGTGTTGAGCCAGACGAAACACATTTAATACGATGAAACTTTTTAGAGCGTACAATTTGAGAACAAAAGAAAACTTTTACACAAACACACTTGCCAACCTGCACAATCGAAGCGATATTCAAGGTAACATTGAAGAAAATTTTATAAAAAACGGGAAATTTTAAGTACTTATGGGTAGAGGGAAAAATGTCCATAAATCCCATTGCACAAAATAAAACTCATGAATGTCGTTTCTTTACATTCACCTACGAACACGACGACATACGTCTCTCATGTCCGTCCCGGTATTTTTGGTCTCTTTAGGCAACCAGACGAGATGGATACAGCAATGTCTCTTGTAATTTATATACAAATGGAGGCTACTGTATTTTGTGTGTTTATAAAAGCAACAAAACCAACAACAACAAGAAAAACCATGTACGTGTTGTACATATTCATTTGTTCACCACACTTCACTTCGCTCCCCACGTTTATTCTGTCAGTCGGTCTGTCATTTATTTTATTTCTTTTCCAATTATGTACTTCTACTTCTTCTTCTTGATACGAGTACATTGTACGTGTGCAAGTATAAAATATTTTGTACCGAAGTACATATTCGTGAATACATACTGAACATTTATATTTTAATACCTCTTTTCTGTTTAGTTTTTTTTTTTTTTTTTTTNNTCAATGAATATGTATTTCACAAATGAAATGACACTTCAATAAATTTGACTTGTTTGCATTTTTATATTTGTTTTTTTTACTTAAATTTTATTTTGTTTATTGCACAAAATAAATCTCGATTTTGCAATAAGTTTTCACATTAATGCTATTTTTCAACTTTGTTGTTTAAATTTATGTAGAAGAAAGAATCACTTTGTACTTGAACAACTTTAATAGACTTTCTTCTTGTTTTTTCACCAATTTGTAGCCTAAGGTCACAATGTCAAGTGTATGAAAGAACATCGTTTTAATAGAGAATTTAATTATATTTGTGTGTTTTGCATAAGGAAGACAGACAAATTGTAGAAAGTTTAAGAAATTGGGAAAAAAATTCTTAAAGCTAAGGTCTTAGCTCGTATGAATGTTGTTAAACTTTGTTATCTTTTTCTTTTAATGTTTAAAATAAACCTCAGCTGAGGTTAAAGAAGTAAACTAATAACAGAATTAAAAGAAAAATTAATTCAAAATAACATTACTTTAATACCTACATATACATATGCAAAAGGCTTTAAATAAACTTTTTCACACGAACACACACACTCACTTCAGTAGAAGAATTTGCCAATATTTTATTCTTTAAGTTTGGCTTTTTGCAAGACAAAAAGCTCTGACAAAAAAAGTTTATATTTAGGTATGTAGAAGCAATTGGATGAATCAAAGTTTAAAAAGTATTTAAAAAAAAAATTTTTAATATATGTAGGTACATATGTACATACCTAGGTAGGTATTAATTTTTTGAAAAAATATCTTACATAGAAATATATTTTATTAAATTGCTGAGATTGTAGACAAGTTTTTGTTTTTTTTTCCAAACACAAAAAGAATTCAGTCATAATTTGAACCCTTTTCATTCAGAAAATAGTTTTCTTATTTAAATAGTTTATAATGAGTTAAGCCGTTTTTGCATATCTTTTCTAAAGTAACCGCTCAGGTAGTATCTACCTACCTATTTACTTTTCTAAATTAACACATTAATTAAAACTTAGTTTTCTTTAGTTAGTTTTCTTTGATTTGAAATTACACACTTACTTATGAGGGGTATCTTGCTCACGCTAGTCAAATATTTGTCCAATAAAGCGATTGCCCTTAAAATATTGGTTAATTAGTCATCACGGTCAAATAAATCAAATAGAAGTAACCCTTTAGATTTTTACAATGTTAAAGACTACATTTCCTAATAAATAAAGGGGATGTAAACAATTTTATTTTAAGTGGTTCCCTCTTTTTGTTAAAAAATTTCACCACCACGTTAATCCATTAAATGTTTACAATTTCATATTTTGTAAAATTTATGGATCTGCATTTGTTTAAAGATCTTCAAAAAGTATTCAAATCTGTCTTTTAAATTAACTGGCGTCAATAGTTTTTTCATTATTTTGTTTAGAATTTTGAATAAAGTAAATAGTTTTCAATAAAACTTGACTTTATGTTACTAAAAAACAAGTAAGCAGATTTAATTGCCATCTAAACATTTTATTTAATAAATTAATCGAATCAAATTAATCGAATAATTATTTTTTCTTTTGAATGATAACCCTTATAAATATTTGTTTTGTATTTCATTTGCATATAAACATACATACCTAGTGGAAGACACATTTAAATATTCAAAATAAGCAATAAAATTTTCAGCGATTAAATATCTTGATTTAGTGTTAAATTGATATTGAATTTACATTTTTACAATTGAAAAAATGTCGTTCCAAACTAGACAAATGGATGTTATGAAACTGTTACAATTTAACACATTTTAACATTTATACAAATTTTAAATAAAACCTTGTTAAAAGTTGTGTTCCATAATAAAAATAAAAAAAACAAGTTTTTAGATTTTTTATAAATAAAAACGCTACTGTCTGAGGGTTAAAATTATTTTATGGCCTTAAAAAGAGAACCGGATGGCAAAATCAGTTGATGCACTAAACATAATTAAGGCCCACAATGGACGAAGTAGTGTGTTTATTTGTCATTTAAGCAGGGACCATTTAATAAAGTCTTAACACAAGATCGTAGGAGCATAAAAATCAAATGCTTAAAGAGTTTAAGGTAAAAATTTCTAAGATTTCCGGGGAAAAGTGTTTTTATGGGTCATTTGAAATGCAAAACCTGATAAAAGTTAAAGGGATCATCATGTTCAACTGCAACTGCTATTAAAATAACATAATTGACGTTTGTGTGTAAATCAGAAGTTGAGTTGATTAAGGGATATTAATTCGTTCATTTATTTGTACATGGAAACCGTTTATCAACATTTTATTTCAAAAATCGGTCAAACATCCGAACCTAGCACCGAATGTCACTTTAGCGCTTAAAATAAGATTAAAATATTTGTATCGAAACAAAATATATTAAAAATCGGTTTCACGGGATTAAAAATATTGTTTTTGCCAAATTCGGTAAAAATCGTTTCATAATCACACAAATGTTCTTTAAAACTTTGACATTTAAACTTTGCGAATCTTAGTTTAAATGTCGCCGGCGTAGCCAGGCGCATAACAACAACTTTGGCTTATTTATTGTAGAAATATAATGAAAAATGTAGAGGGGGTAGTTTGGTTGTTTAAAATGTTGCTGGGGTAGGCTAAGTCCGTCCCAGTCTGGTCTATCTACGCTAATGAACTTCACTTTATTATCTTCTACACTTTAAGAGATGATGTTCGCCAATGGTTTTTAGTTAACAAAACTAAAACACTTAAAAGAAAATAATAATAAACTTTAGTAATTAAATCTCTACAAACATATGTACATACTAGATGGATCCGGTCTGCTTCGCTACCCCAAACTGGTTACTCGAAGTTTCCTCTTTTTCTACACTTCCCGTTTTTACCCGTTTTTATCCCAATACGTTTGAATTTCAAAAAAGTGCCGAAAACGTATTCTTTACTTTTAGAGAAGTGACGAACGCAGTTTAAATTTTGTCTCTATGTTTATTGGTTTAGTAGTTATAAGGACCCAAAAAAAGTACTAAAATATACTTTTACCCTCTAGGCCCTCGAATTTGAAAAAAGTACCAGACACCTGTCCGCTTATTTTTTGAATATATAATATTTGAATTTCCAAAAGTCCCTTCTTGTTGGATCTATACAGCGGAGAGTTACCCACAAATCAAAGTCTCTAGCTCTATCCTTGTGAGCTATGCGATGATGAATCAATCAGTCAGTCACCTTACTATTTTATATATATCGATGTACGAAAGTATATTTTTTTAAGTTTCACAAGTGTTTGAAATATCTTAACATTGACCACCCAAAAACAATCAAGAAAATTCCTACACGTCTGCTTTGAAAAGTTCTATAGAAACTATTTTTTCATTTTTATTTTTATTTTATTTAATATCAGGCACTTTAACATCAATTTTAGTGCAATTTATAGTTTGGCAACATCTGTGGTTTATTTTCAGTAAATTTTTCTGCTTTCAGCAGTTTTGTTGTTGTTGTTGTTTTGTTTTATTAACTTTATGCATTTACGAGTGGATTTTTGGCTCTCAAAAGCTTTAATGTGGCACAAACGAGAAGAAGAAATAAAAAAAAAGAATAAAAAAGAAACAAAATACGAAAATCAAGAAAATCATTTTATCGTTTTAGGGCTGGTTTCAATTTCAACTTCAATTTGAACTGCAATTTCCATTACAATTGTTTTCTAATTTTTATTTTTTTTTCTGTAGCTCGTAGACTCGTATCGGAACAAAGACTTAAACCACAGACTGTGTCCAATTAAATTATTCAAGCGTTTATGGGAAGATAAAGAAAACATTCATTCCTTCGTTCGTATTGAAAATAATATAATATTGAATGAAATAAATTTGCAAACTAGAAAATCTGTTTATTCTTGTTCTTAAATTTGTTTTAAACTGCAGCAGCAGCAGCAGCAGCAGCTTCAACCAGTTACATTAACTGCACCTTTTCCCTCTTTTGCTGGTTTTTTTTTCTTTTTGATTCGATTTTCCTGTAAAAATGTTTTACATCGTTGAAAATTGTTAAAAGTAAATTTAAATTAAGGTTCTTTAATTATGCACCTTCAAAAACTTTTTCACATTAAGTGCTCTACGAGTTTTGCTGCTTTAAAATGTGGTTCTTGTTGCTGTTTACTTAAACAGTGTAGACGGCAGATAAGAAACGCTTAAGCTTCGCAACTGTTGGTATCGAAAACAACTTAACAAACATTTTACTTGGTTTATTTACAATCTAAAACCAAAAAAAAATATTTTTTTTTTCTCTTTTGTGAAGAGGTATTCGTGCTTAAAATGCAAATCACTGTTGCACTGTTTAAGTTTTATTTGTAAGAAGAGACCTTTTAGTCTCGTGTCAAATTAAAATGGCTCACATTTCTACTCCAGACCAAACAAAAAAACAAAAACAAAGAAATATTAAAATATTTTTTATTTTAAAATCATTTTTAATGAAAAAAGTTAACATTTCTTTAGATTGTAACTTCTGAAATACATTAAAAAAAAACTTTTCAGCAAAAGAAAAAAAGTTCAAATTCTCTGCTAAAATTGCTGTTGCCACTGTCTGTTACTAATGCCATAATTTATTGCCACTAAAAAACTTAACTTTTAAAAGAAAATAAAAAACAAAATTCTTTCTCTAAAGTTAGTTAAACTCTTAGTCTAATGATTTCTATAGTTGTTATGTAAAAAGACAGCAAGAACATTTCTAGTTTTGCAATAGAAACAAGTTAAAGTGCAAATAAGTGATAAAATAAAGTTAATTCATACAAACTTAAGTGCAACAGATATATTTATTTTTGTTTACGTTCTTATTCATATGTAAATAACACAGGGCAACAAATTTTTAACCCAGCAACCAGAGTATAATTTTCTAAAGGTTTGAGGTGCGATAAATTTAAATCTGACCTCGAACTCTATCACATTAGATTTTCGCGAAATCCTGTAACATAAAGTTGGAAGAAATCTCTTTTTTCGCCATATTCAAGACGTTATGACAGCGAAAGTTCAGCCTTTTTCATAAAATTTGTTTTGGCACTTGAAAGTGTTACCTATTGACATCCAAAAAAAAAGCTTTAAACTCTGTTATATCTTTTTTTAGATTAAGATTAAGCGCAGCTCAAACCTTTAGAAAAGTATACTCTGGTCCCAGGGTTTTGACTTTTTTTAAATACTGTCGGCCTGTGAATTTGAAATTAATGAAACGAAATTTCCATAAGCTTCTATGCATTACAAATTGTGCAGTTATTTGTTAAATGTTTTTCTACATAGTAAAATTACAGAATCGGTTTTTATTGAAGTTAGTTTTAGAAAACAATGAATTGCCGTTATAAATATTAAGAGTTTGCAAAATGTAACGACATACATTTGTATTTTAACGAAGCCATTTTTAAGCCATAAGTCTTTTTTTCTTAATTGATTTAGGTATATCCAGTTTGCCTGTCTTGTCGAGTCAATGACGACTTCGTGAATTCTGTGCATAAAAAATATTTTAGAAAATTATGTTATTTTTTTTCGGACATTACTGTAAAAGTCTCGATTTTGTTGGTTTTTTTTTTAATTAAGGTAATCTGGTTTATTTTAAAAGAATCCTAGATAATTGTTTATTCTGTCGTTACTAATATATGGGTCATTTCACGTCAAGTGGACCAACTTGAAAAATCGATTCGGATGAAATTTGCACTATAGTTAGTGCTATTGAATAGTAGCTTAGACACAATTTTTTAACAAGATCGGTCAAGAACTCTTCGAGTTAGAGGGGGTCAAAGTTTGACCTTTTGGCCAACCAGGTGATAAAAAATTTTTTTAATAAATTTTTTTGCAAAATAAAATTTTTTTTTTCAAAACGGTCCCTTTTTTTTTTGCTCAAAAGTAAGCTTAGAAATTTTCCTTTAAGACCTTTGTGGTTGCTTAGTGGGATGCGAGTGGGATATCTATAAAAAATAAAATATTTTGTACCCCAAAACAAGGATTTTTCAATTTTTACCATATGCACTATTTTGAATTTTTTCCTATTTGTGAGCGAGTGTTTCTAAAACCTTGAAAATGAAACTTATACTGAAAAAGTAGACAAATTAACCTTTCCGACGGTATGTAACATACCTAACTTAAATTTCATACCTCCGATACAACAATATGTTTATTTAATTTTTAAACATTTCTAAAGCAAAAAAAAAATGATTTTATTCCTGAGGCTAACATATTGTTGGTATTACAGTATCGGGTAGAGGAAAACATTTTGGTATAAATTTGTTGCCACTTAAAAAGACATTTGAGATTATCCCACACAAGGAGGATTTATTTCCGTCATAAATATGTAGCCGTCATATATTAAAACAATGTGGATTTAATAAAATCCGTCATGCACACAACTCACTATTAAGTTGACTGCAACTGATCAGCTGACTTTCATTTTTATCATAAGTTATATCTTGACCTGCCAAGTTTGTTTCTTTATACATATTTCAGTTGACATAAAATTAAACATTTGTTGTTCTTGTTTTTATTTTGTTTACCAAAACCAACTGGCAGCAATAATTTTGACATTGTTAAAGTATAAATAAAATTCATGTTGTTTTTGTTTTGTTGTTTATATTTTGTGTAGCGACGCTATTACCTTTTTAAATCCACCTTAATGCCACATAAAATGCGACCACGGTTGGTAGATTTACCAATTTGTTTATACCTAAAATAGGTTATTGATGATTTGGCGATTCTTCCTTTTAAACGCCATAAAATCAAATCGTACGATTTGTTCTTTTCATAGAAATGGGAATTTATAAAATTAAAAAAGAGTTAAACGAAAATAAAAATTTTAAAAAACACATGGCAAAAACATGTGATAATATTGGAAAAGATAAAGAGAAAAGGTGTTTTCAATGGTTGTGGTAAATTTCGTTTTCACTTAGCTAGAGGTAAAAAATATGAATATGGGCGACAATTCGATTACCATTTTCTATTTCCTAAAAAAAAAATTAAAGTTTAATGGATGATATTTACATTTAACACTAAAAATACCAGCCAATGAGGTCTGAAGTTGTTACCTTAGCTGGCTTCAATAATGCATTCCACTCGACAAGTGCCGGGAAATTTGATATTTCACAATATTAAATAAACTTTAGCCAGAAAAATTTTAATTAAGAGTTTTATTTCAGTCAGTGTGAGTTTTTATTGCCGACTGAAACAAAAGCAAATATTTTTCTTACATTTTTTCAAAGGAAAATTAATAAAAACAAAAATTCATCACATATAAACTAGTGTTGTGCAAAACTCCATTACTTATGGTGCAATTAACTGGCTTTAGCCATACATATGTACGTATGCATGTGTGTGTATATGTATATAAATATGTATATGTGTATAACTAGCTTTTTTCCCTACATTATTTTCTATGTTAACAAGTGGGAATTCGGGCAGAAACTGTTCTGACACATCAATTTATTTATTTATTTTTTAAATTGGACAAACTCACAAAATTTCCCTAAAATCTTTTACAATTTTTTAGAGATTAACTTGTATTAACACATTGACACGTGACTTTTATATGTTTTAATTATTAATGTATTTAAACGAGTAATTATTTCCGTTTCCATTCATTTCATGCATAAAAATTGTATTTTATGAGATAAACTATCAGATAAGTAATAGTTTGCCACATTTATTTGCGCTATTCTATTTGGTATAAAGCCATAAACAGTATAAGGGAAAGTAGTTGTGTTGATTTTAATTAACATATTTAATATTTATTTATGCTTATTATATAATTAAACATTTGTATATAAACATTCAATAAATATTTCCTCACACCAATAATAAGTATCTCGTTGTGCAATTGACGCAAATTTTAACCCGGGCAGCAAATAGAAGTCAAATTTTTAATTCTTGTGTCTAAGAAGTGACTATTTTCTATCTACTGGGGCGGGTCGTTTGTGAATTTTGATTAAACAATTTGCATGTTGCTTTATTTATTTTTTTGTTTTGTTACATAAATTGTAAGAGCTATCCGTATGTATTAGTAAAATCGTTTAACGCTTATAACTTTAAAAATAGTAAATCGAAACCTTTGCGTTTTATTTTGTGTTTACAGAAAGTTTTAAATAAATAATAAATTTTCTTTATTTGTAAAAAAGTTTAAGTCATTTTTTTTTACTTATAGTAAGTTTTTGAATTTAATGGAAGATTTAAGTAAATGTCATATTTTAGAAATCACAAAAAGTACAGTAAAATCATTATTCATTGGTAAGATAAATACAAATTAAGCAAATATTAATTGCACTGTAAAGAAGAAACGATATGAACTCATGTTATAGGAAATTATTACAGTGTTAGGTATCTGAACACTGATTTTTTATTTTATTTTTTTTTTTTTTGTAAAAAATCAACCAATTGATTAATTGTAACCTCTATTTTGGAAAAAAATTTTATAGGGATGTATGCATGTGTCAGTGTCATTATTCTTATGCATGTAATAGGTATTATATGAAGGTTTGTATAATTGTGCGTGTATGTTAGACATATGCGGAAGTAAAATATGGTAGAAAAAAGAAAAGTAAAAAAATGACTCCCCTCATAACGGAAAAAAGTCAATGCAGGTCTAATTGAAGTCAATTAGAAAAACATTTGTTTTGTCATTATACATCACTTATGAAAATTATGTCACAAATTAACATGCACACACTCACTCACAAGTGTATGTTCATATGCTACAAATAAGTATATGTAAATAGAGAAAAAAAAGGGAAAAACGTTACACCAAGGTTGGCTAATTGACATGTTTTTCTAATTCGAAAAAATGAAAACTTTTTGGGAATGACACCATTTGCGGTGATACAAACGTGTTGTTGAATTTTCTTTTTAATTTAACTACTATTTAAATTGAGATAACAAAATACTTTCATAAAAAATATAATCAAGGTCAAATGCAACATAAGCGGCTGCAATATTTGAACCCTACGATATTTTCTTAAACATAAGAACTTTTTTGAATTACATTCAAATATACCCACACGACCATAAAATGTTTCATATTATCATAATATGATGCCACATAACTATAAATTCATTTCGTATTACCATAATATGATTATTTCACACAAACATATTATAGTCATATATGATCATAATATATTTCGTCTGTCTTTCCTTTTGTTTTTATATTTTTCATTCAATAATTATTATTATTTTTAAACTCTCGACATATTTTTGTTAGCAAAAAACAAACAACCAACAAAAAAAGAACAAAGCAAACAATTATTAGAGTTTATCATACTTTGATTGCCTTGCAACTATACTGTTGTTGCAAATCATGATTTGTTTGTTACAATTATTTTTTGGGATAATCATGTCAAAATTTTTATTAACGGTAACCATTTAATGATAAAATATAAACGAATACTTGATTATCGTGACAAAGTTAACTTTTTAAATTACTATAACTTGTTTGCGGTAACCAAATTTTTTGTAGCGAAAATAAAATGGTTGTCGTCATCATGTTTTTTCGCTGCGTGTATTAGCAACGAAATAGCTGAGATCTTGCTATGCAAATAGCGCGTTTTGTGATGTTAAAAATTCGCATTTAAAAATAACATCTATTTAAACAATCGTTTGCAGATTTTGGTCGCTTAGGCTTTTAAGAGAACTTTATTCAGGTTTCCCGAAACTAAAAGAGTAAAAGTTGACTTTAAGTATTTTTTAAAAATAATTTACTTCATTCGTAATGTAATTGATATCCCAGCACTCAGAAGATTGTGCCTTTTCGTGAAACAAGTTATGGATGTGGTGGAATTAGTGTGACAAAAAAGTCTTCTACTGTTTGTTTATTTCACATAGAAACAGAACTACTAAACAACAATTATCTCTTTAATATGTGTTGCGTTTCAGTAGTCAGCAGTCTTTTGAGAAAACGTGTATTACGTTTGCGGTTATCAAGCACGACTTCTCTAGTCTCATCAAAGGACAGTCTATTGTTATATTGATAAAACAGTAAAGCACAGCCCACATTGTGAGAGTGTTTAATAGGGATGGGAACCCTATTGGCATCTATAAGAAATTTTGCTTTTTCTTGCAAACGATCTGGTCCAGTGACTCAAAATCTGTTTTCGAAGTTACGGCCGATACATTAAAGTTTGATTTCATTTCAGGTCGAGTGTAGGTCGTCTAAATGTCGTAGAAGAAGAGATGGGGTATAGGATTTCTTAAAGCGTTTTAACTGCAATATTTAAATGTTCATCCTCAGAAGGACCAGTTCGACGGACACTCCAAGAGTTTCTAATTCGTAAGTACATACTCATACTATTAATTAACACAGGCTACAGGCGTTTGTGTGTCAGTAGATTTTTTGACGATGCCATGCAGAGCTTTTTACAAGATCTTGATTATACATGTTGTTTAGGTTTTGCTTTATAACCTTTATCTACAGAGACTTTGTAATAAATAAAATATGTCAATTTATCCTCTTGGTAATTTTCGCCAAACTTATTTAAAACTATGTACATTTAAAAGCACATAACTCCAGCATTACAGGTGACAAACACAGGTAGTCAGTTACGAAACGCTTTAGTTCATTTCTAATTTAACCACTAAGAACTTAATAACCATAAAGAGAAAAAAGTTCTCATAATTCTTAAATAGGTAGTCAACCATTAAGTCATTTATGATCAAACGAGTGGGACAAATTGCCAACTACATAGAGAAAGTTTAATTTTTGTCAAAGGCTTATTAGTGTTTGACTGTCCCTGCTGTAATTTCAGTTCACAGCATATTTTCCCTCAGACTATTTACATAAATATGTTAGTACCTATGTACATATAGACGAGTGGGTTTGCGTGTTGTGATGACATTGTACATTATAATTTGTACAAATCATTAGATTGAACACGCAAATTGTATAGACAAGAGCAGAAAAAAAAATTGTACATTTATTTGTAGGTACCTACTTGTATTAAAAAAAAAACGACAGTCAAAAATTGCACAAAAGGAAAACAAAATAAACGGAGAAAGTACATACATATGTACATACCTACATAGGATAAATAATTTTCTTACATAGGTACCTATTTACATTTTTTTCGTGCAAATACTCGTACATATTTGAAGTCTGGCCAAGAAATTGTTGGATGTTTGAAATATACATATAAATAGAAAAGGGGCACAACAGAATAAAAAACCACACAAGTTGTTGCAAAAAATTTTGTTGTTGCTTAATTAGCAACTCATTGCAATGTTGCAGCAACATGAAAAATGTGAAGAAAAAATATTTAAGCGAAAAAACCTATAATTATGAAGATGATATGAGAATGGGAAACGACGAATAAGTGTTTATTTATTTGTGTGTTTTACGCCAGTCTGGGAAACTAATCATGCATACAATTGTTAATACCTATGTATGTACATATGTATGTAAGCATGCATTTATGTACATAAGTACATATTTAAGAATGTATTTATGCATAGTAACTACTTTTGTACATATGTACATACATACATATGTATGTATGTATGTGGAAATTTTTCTCTGTCTGTCATGTTTTTTAACGACCTTCCTTTAGGAATGTGTTTAAAATTGTTCGAACATAAAATTTATTTTCATGCTAAAGATTCGTAAATGAGTTTAACAAACAGCTTTTTAACACTGTTTATCATCATCATTCATTAAGGCCTTAATAAGTTAATGTACATTAGTACCTACATACAGTATGTATGTATGTATGTACGTACTAAAGCTATTTTTAGGCTATTGTAAAATAGGTACATACCTTCATATGTATGTATGTATGTATGTATTTCTGCATTTTTCTTCTTTAAATTTCTCTTTCTTTTTATTTGTTTTTCATCTGATATTTTTGCATGAATGTGGGTTGTTCGGCAAAACTTTTTTTTCTTTTTATGTAAGTAGCTATTTTGTGTTTGTTTGTTTGTTTTTTATTTTCTATTTTCTATAGAGTTGAACAAACATCCAACCATAACTATTTTGTTGACTGACTTGCTTGTGTTACCTAAATCTAACTAAAGCTGTGTTGCCACGTTTCATCTTTTTTTGGTTTAAAGCTTGCACGTAATTTGCGCGCAATGAGCGCAAAAAAATACAAACACTAACACATTCTTAAAAGACAAGAAATTCCACATACTCGTCGTCGTCATCGTCTCCACCACAAAGTATTTCATGCAATGCCAAAAATTCTAGTATGTACTTGCTTTTGTCATGACGAGATTTGTTGTTTTGTTTTTATCATAAGTTAAGTACATTGAGTTCTCTTAAATTAATAACATACTCTCTTTATATTTCAAATGTCTCTTTTAAAGATTTAAATTCGCCTTGTTTATTAGCGTATGCATGTTTGTGTAGGCTTCTCATAGGAAAATGGTTTTTTTTAAACTTGTTCTCTTTTGTTAGCTCCATTGCTTAAACAAGTGTTTTGTGAGCGTTTGTAGCTTATTTGCTCCAAAATATTTAAACATACACCTACATATGCATGTACATACATATAAATGAATCTAAGTACACACATATGCATGTGCATATGTGTGTATGCATGTATAATGGAGTATAAAATATACTTTCGTTTGTAATTTTGTTTTCTTCTCTGAAAACACACCAAAAAAAAAGGTCACAAATGGCAACGTAAAGAGAAGTTCATAAAAATTGCTTTTAATATAGTAAGCCTTGTTGCCAAATTTCAAAACCTCTTATTTTTACGTTTGATAATTTAGCTATTTATGTATTGAAAAACAACAATAAAAATAAAAACAGCAAAATCGTTATCAATTTTTATACCTAAAGCTTTTTTTTGTTTTGGTTACTTTTGGCAAATCATAATCATTTAACGGTTCTTTGTGTAAACAATAAAAACATAAACACTTGAGCCCAGACACTCTCGCAATTACACATCCATTCTTTGACTTGATAATCACTTTGTTTTGATTTATTTTATAACGTTGATTATGAAAATTTTTTGTCTTTCATTATCTGCTAGTGTGTGAATTTATTACTGGTATTTATTGTTTTTACTGGCGTTAATGACGACTGCTGAGGATGATGAGCTTTAATGATGTGCACCGCCTTTGATTGCGGTAGTGTGTGTTTGTTACTGTTACTTGACATGTTTGTATGTGTGTACATACATATGTATTATGTAGGTATGTTTTGTAATGCATAGGTACATACATATGTTATTGTTTTAAGGTTTTGTTAATGTTTAGCATTTGTTTAATATTAGATTTTATTGCTATTGTTGTTGTATGGTGATATGTATGTAGAAACCTCATGTAACTTCCTATTTATTTTCATTATGAAGGCTTTTTAATGGTTTTTAATTTTTATTGCCTACAACTTTAACCGAACAGGTTCATAAAATCTGTCTTTTGCAATAACGGTGATGTTTGTAACGTACCTACTACATACAAAATACATATACACAATAGGTAGGTATGTACAATACAATATGTACACATGAATTTAGTTAAGCAATGTAGGTATGTAGGTAAATTTGCCATATACATACCTACCTACCTATGACTTTTTGATATTTTTTAGTGGTACGCAAAACAGCACAATTTATTTTATCTAACATTTTCTCGCACTTCATTATTTTTAAAACTTAACTGCACCAAAACACAAAACCTTAAGCAAAACTAAATTTTTACAAACAATACACACAAAAAGCAACGAATACAGAACAAATGATGTGAATGTTTTTAGTTGTTTTCATATGGGAACATGTTATTTTATTGCTTGATGTGTAAAGGCATAACAAGAATAAATTGTACAGAAGGCAATCAACAAAATAAATAAGTTTATAGGCTTCTTCAACAGTACTTTACAGAACATTTTTATTAGAAGGTTTAGTTTCTTATACTTTATTTTTCACATCGGCCCATAAAATTTCAATCGGGATAAAATCTAGTGATTAAGCCTGAGTTTTTTTTAGCTTTTTTGCTGGTTTGTTGTGGGTCATTTTCTTGTTACATTACCGAAACCATTGGCCTCGGATGTATATGGAAGCATAAATTCTTCTAATATTTTTGTGTAGTCAAATGTTTCCATGGTAGTATTTTTACGGTAAATAACAATAACTGGAAAAACTTTCCCATATCATTATGCTGGAACTTCCATACACCACTATCTTTGCGGTAAATTTCGAGTTGTATTCTGAGTTTTGTGGTCTTCTAACATACGATCTTGAACCACACAGAAAAAATATCGACAAATTGTTGGTTGAGTTTTAATTAAACTTTTAATTGTATCAACAAAAAAAAAAAA
>NDXZ01008616.1:0-11600 GCA_003055125.1 Paykullia maculata | reverse complement strand
GATGCGATCGCATACATAGACTATTTCATTTATATATAATAGATTACTATTATTAATGCAAATATAAATTTTACTTGAATTTTTATTCCATTAGTTGAAAAACAAATATCGGTGACAGCTTTTCAAAAAAAAAAATATACATATATTTATTCTACAAACAAAAATCTTTAACTTAATTAAACACCCAATATATTTATGTATGAACTCAAACTCTGAGTAAATATTTGAATAAAATGTGCCACACATTTACCACAACCAGTTTTAAGTAATCATTTCCTACCATAATAGGACTTATAAAACATAATGTCCTTGAAAATAGCAGTAAATGAAAATAAACCAAAATAAATAACAAAACTTTAGGCGATAAAAGAGAAGGAAGTAACGGATAAAGAAGAGAATATTAAATGCTTTCAACTTGTGTATGTGTGTATCTATTTGTTTAGGTAAACATGTTAATATCAAAGTAGTTGTTTTTGTTGTTGGTGTTAGTGTCATGAGAAGTTGTTCTCATATTATTTCTCTTATTTTCCTGTCGTTAAAAACAGATCATAAACCTGATGTTTTTATGTTTGAACGTATGCTGGCTATAATATTTACATGACCAGGATAAGTATTTGTATGCATGAATGTGTGTACATATATTTGTGTGTGTGTGTGACTGCATTGTGTGCCATTTCCAGCTTCAATTTAAACATGTAAATACATACATTTGTATGTTTTCAAGGTTCACATAAGAGCAGCAATAAATGAATGAATGTAGTTGTCGAAAAACTAAGTAAAATATCTAATAAGATTTAAGTGTGGACTTATGTTTGTTTATTATTGCGTTAGTTTTTTTCTTTCAAAAGGATTTTATTGCCATCAAGTTAATGTCGTTAATATATTTATATGAGTTTGTTATTGCGCATCTTAGTTTGAAGTGATTACCGTTGTAATAATAAAGTTTTGTATATCTTGCGAAGAGTTTTATGTAAGTTTTAATTTAAACTTGCATTTGCTCCATATTCTTGAAGGCAGCGATGCTACAAATTCTTCAAATGGAAGGTTGTTTATTTTTCAAAGAAGGTCTGAATCGAAAGGAAATTTCCAAATTTAGTAACAAACACTTTTTTAAATTAATTAATTATAAATAAGAAACATTTTTATTAACACAAGTGGCTTATTTTAATAACAACTAAACAACTATTAAATCTTTTTGTTTTTTTAATAGTCTTTATCGCCCACAGAGGCTGCAAATAAATTTGCAATTTCGTATGCAACTAGGAAAAAAATCATCCAACATGAAGTATTTTTATATATTTTCTTGTTACTTGTAACTTTAGAACCCGATAGCGCTAAGACCGTCTGTGTGCCTGTGTGAGGCTTAATCGACAACTTAATGGAATTATCTTAAATTGAGCCACTGAATTTTAAACAAGCTTCCGTGCTATTGTAAACACACAGTGTTCACGTGTGCAGTAAAACATAAATATTGTAACTGACATTTTATAATAATTTTAAAGAAATTGAAATAAATACAATTTTAAAGCTTAAATGACTATTTAGTTAAAACTGGAAACCTCTAAAAATAAGGAGTTAGGCCTTAAGGATATTATTTTTAGTGAAATTTTGACGCTACTACATAAAAATATTATTAATATTTCATGGAATATTTTTATTTTAAATTATGTTTTATTTATGTTAAAGTAAGTTTAAGAACCAGTTAAATACAGCGCAACCATAGACGATATTCTTTAAGAAAATAAGTAAAAGTAACAGCAAAATTAAAAAACAGAAACAAAAAAACTTCGTAACAGGTGTTTGAAAAAAAAAATTAAATTTAATGTTGAACAATAATTTATCAATGCATATTTAATAAATGAAATTAAATATACTTTTTGAGTTGTTTACGTTTATTACTGCTTGTAGTTTAAGACAATTATTTGATGAATTCATTATGACGACATCAAACACGACATTATTATTTTCTTTGCCATTTGAGTTATGTTAAGTAACAAAAGTTACGTGGGTGTGAGTGTAAAGTATGTTTGGAGGGGAGTGTTCAATACTTTTTGAAAAGAGCCTAAGTGGGAGGAATTATTTTTGTTTTGTCTGAGCACTTTATTAAATGTTAACAAACATTTTTATGTGAAACTTATAAAAAGTGTTAGTGCTGAAAAGACAAAGTAGCATGTTTAGCCGCATCTAGTAATTTCTTTTATCTACAAAATTATAATTTTAAAATCCAAAAATTATTTTAAAGCTAGAAAAATGAATTTTTGTTTAAATCAAAAGGTGTCATGCTTTTTTGCTTATTGAATTTTAGTTGCTTTAAGTCATTAAATTCAAAAGATTTTGTACCAAATTTTCCCATAACTGTTTTTTTTAAACCTCTTAGTACCAAATATTGTCTCTGTGTTAATAAGTAATAAATATGGCCTTAATTAAAGAAAGAGTAAAACGTGTATTTCTTTTCTATAAATTTATTATTTTCCTAACATTGAGAAGAAGCTCTTATAAGTTTAAAGTTAAAAACAATTGTCTTTTAAACAAAATTTTACAAAAATGAAAATTTTTTGAAATAAGATGAACTTTTTCTTAGATAAATTTAATATTTTATTAATACAAAGCACAAAGCAATGCAGAAGAGAAATGCATCATTGTAAAAAAGCTTTAATTTGTTTTCTTTTTTTCTTTGGATGGCAAAAAATTATTAATAAAAAGAATAAAGCAAAAAAATCTTGTTAGTTGGTAAATTTCGTTCTCACTCACACAATTAGCAGAAGTAAGTGAAAGTCCCATTTTCGAACTTGTTAAAATTGTGAGTTAAATTAGTGATATTTACATGCAACACCAGTAGTACCGATCAAAGAGTGCTTGAAGATGAAACCGTAGCTGGTTTCGAAAATGTATTACACTCGGCGAGTATCGGACTTGATAATTTCTTGAAAATGTTTTCCCAATTTTTTTTTTCAATTCAACTTTTGCGATGATTCCAAAATATTTTTTTTAAATCATCTGCTGAAAAAAAATTACCGTCAATAATCCTACAATTGGAGGCTGATCATAAAGTTCAATTTGTTTAAAAGTAAAGTTTTTAATTCTAAAATTTTATTATCTAAAATTACAGGTAATAAAGAAAAATAAAAAAAAAACTTATATTTTCTCTTGTTATTTAAACTCAAATCAATTTTTTTTAACCAAAATATCAAACTTAACAACCTTATACCATAATTATTTTCCTAATGATGATAAAAAACGGAGTGTTGAAAAATTGAAAATAAAAATAGGAAACTTTTTAATGTAAAAAGAAGCTTACGTTTAATCAATAAATTTGTAAAACTTAAAAAATTTTCTTTTGGTAAACAAATAAAGAATGTTCCTAATAAATAAGGGAGTTTGTCCAAAAATATTAGGAGTTCATCGAAAAACAAAAAGCAACTGATTTTAAAATTTAAATATAAATTAAATTAAATCAAAGTCAAGTAAATAAGTCTATTATTTACTTTCTGTCCCTTTTATTTACATGATTCTTTTGGATTGAAGTGTGTTTGTGTATTCATGTTTGTACCAGCTTGAAGAAATATGTGTGTGTTTGTGTGTGTGTGTGTCTTGTTATTCGTTATGCCTTATAAAACACGCAAGATATTATAAGCCAAATTATTTTTTCAAAAAGTACAATTTTATTGCTCATACGCACAGTTAAACTTAGTAGATGTGCAGACACAATTAATATTAATTATACGCTAGAGTTGAGCTCTTCATAATTTATAAGTGAAAATATTTAAAATTCTTCTGTTGTTATACATTTACCTTGGTGTTGGCTTACAAGAAGAAATTTAATTTAAAGGTGTCAATGTGACAATTATATAAACTTTATGTGTCAGAATAAGAAATCAAATCAACTGCTTTGAATTAGGTAATGTTAACTGGCAACAAATTACTCATAAAAAAAGAAACAAATACATTTTTTTTCAATTAAAATTTAATTGAATAACATTCTTTTATAGTATTATATAATACAATAAATTTAATTTATATACACAAATTTTAATAATATTCAATAGAGAAGAAAAACTTAAGTTTGTCATTTTAAACCCAAAATTAATAAAAAAAAACTTATGTTTTATATATTTTATTTAACTGAAAAGGTTTGTATTGTTGACATCACAATATTCACACATTTTCAGCTAAAACAAATAAACAAAAAACAATTTCATTAAATGTCCTTTTACGCAAATATTTCTAGGATATTGAATTAAGAGTTGCAGAGAGTTGTGATAAGGAAATCTAAATCATTTTTATTTCACCTAAAAGCGAACAAATATATGTAGAAGTTTTAGAAGTTAACAGTCTTGATATGTTTGTTTAAGAAAGAAAAACAAGAGCAACAAACAACGGACAAAATAAAATTATTCTTTTGAAATAAAATAACTACTTTTACGCGGCGTCAGCGTTTAATATTATTTTAATGTCAATTCTTTTATTTTATTTTTGTTCCATTCCCTAATGCGATTAAAAAATCATTGAACTTTGCATACATTTTTTGTTTTGTTTTAATTAATAATTTATTAAATGCAAATCATTATGCAACAATTTGTTTAAATTAAAATTAAAAACTCAGGCAAAGTTAAGAGCTGCAAAAAATATCAGGAATTAAATTTAAAAAAGCTTTTTTTAGTGTTTTTTTTAAATAAATTTCCCCTACATTAAAGACAAATATTTATTTTATTGAAAATATTTGCTTAAAATTGAATTAATATAGTTTGTCCTTTGTCGCTCTCTTGTTTTTTACTCCGCATTTTATAGATTTTTGTGTTTTTTATGGATTTTTATTCAATCTCAATTCGATTGTGGTTGAAGGTAAATATTTGAACAATTAAATAAAAATGAATGAAATTTTCTTCAAATATACACAATAAAAGGTAAAAGGCAGATAAAAAAACTGTGTCTTAAATGTGTAGCCATTCAATTTATGTTTACGGTTGAACAAAAAACTTTTTGAGGTAAATAACATTTAATAAATTAAAAAGAAACTGTGTTTGTATACGAAGTACAAAAAAATAATGTGTTGATTATAATATAAAAGACAAAAGCTTTTAAAATTTCATGTTTCATATATCGTATGTTGGTTCCGGTTCCGGTTTCGGTTTCGATTAGGGCAACAGCTAACATGAAAATTTGCAATACAAGGCTGCATATTATTCAATTGCAAGAATTTTGCTTAAAGCTGTTTCTGTTATCAAAATCATCTTAAATGCCTTTCGTTTAGTATTAAATTAATATTGTTGCAGTTATGAAAAAGAATTAAAAATTAAATAAAATTAGGAATAACTTTGTACAAGAAGAAAACTTAACTTAAATATTAAATAACAATTGGAACTATGTATTAAACAAATACATCTACTGCCTGTTTTTTTGAATAAGGCATTGTTTGTGTAATTTTGTATTTGTTTAAATATGTTTAACTAAAAATAAAAAAAACAAAATTTTAAATTAACAACATTATTAATATTTTTAAATTAGAGTGCGTGTAAACGGGGTAAATGATGATTACAATTTAATACCTATCAACTCATTGCCTTGGTAATCCATAATTAAAATATTGATATAAATATACTTATGCATAAATATTATGAAAATTTCCAAGTACAAAGAGCACAGGCAGAAAGGTTTCCTTGTTAAATTTGATTTTTGCAAAAGCTTTAAAGTTCTATTGCCAATGACAAACATACATTGTAAGGCAATATGGACAAAATGTGTCCCTAAGGACTTTATCCTAGTCGAAATAAATGAAATGGCATTCAACAGTTTTGATATACACACATACATACGTATTTGAATTTTCTTCAAATAACGTGGTGTTATACGCAGATACATAAAAGATACATAAATGTACATAAATATTTCTATATCTATATGTAAATACACATGTATAAAATATTATTTTTACATTAAAATTAACATTTCTTTGTAAATACAATTACCCTTAAAAAACCCCCTTGGCAAAGTTTATCTACATAAATAAAAAAGCCTAAGAATATGCTTAGCAAACCCAATTTATTAAAGACGCAAAGCAACAACAACAAGTCTTTTGTAAACAAAAACAAAATCTACACAAATACTTTTGTAAATTGAAAAAGTTACACAAAAAGTAAATTATATTGTTGAAATACATATGAAATACATATACCCACTAAACAACTTTTTCGATTTCGGTCAGAATTCGTACCGAAAGTCTGCACAAGCATCCGATGTCTGTGCGAAAACATACCGAAATGTGTATAAGTGGTTGGCAAGAATTCAGAACCATTTGTCAAAGGAAATTCGAGAAACTTTGCAGATTTGTTGGACGGAATTTTTTGGAAATTCTGGAAAAAATTCATAGAGAAATTCCAAAGGAAATTTAGACATGTCTGATAATTATCGGAAAGAGGTCTGTAAAAATATCAGACCTTGATCAGAATATTCTAAAAGAAGTCTGTAAAAACATCAGACTTTGATTAATTGTTTTAAATATTCGTATTCCTTTTTTATGTGGACGTCGAAATATTTCCTTAAGTCCTCTTTAGGAAATACTCTGATAATTTTCTACGCTTTCTTAACTATTAATTTTCCTACAATACTAGATAAGAACCTACTACAAAATTCATCTAAGAATAAAACTTACCAAAATCTGAATTTCTTAAGTTGTCACTTTTTTGTTTAATAGGTTTTGTTTAATTATTTGTCACATTTATTTATTCGTAAAACTTACTTGCACTAACTAACGCACAATTAAAACTAATAAAAATGAAAGTTTTTAACAGTTAATTATTTATGTCTTTAAAAATTAAAAAACAAATCCCTTCCAAAAATCTCATGATAAAAATCTCATTTATGACACGCAACAAAAAAAAAATACTCTGGTATTTGTTGTTGTTTTTTTTTATTTAAACAGAAACAAAAATGTCCTTTAAAATGTGTGCAGAATTGTCGGACAAATTTTGTACGCTAAAACCAGTTTGGGTTCAGAAAATATGCAGAACTTTCTGTTATGTATGTGCAGAAAAATCTAACAAGAAGAATTCCGATTATTCGGTGAAATGAATGAGGGATATTTAGATAATTCGGTTAAAGATCTGGTAAATTTGCAGAAATAATTAAGAAAATTCTGACATCAGACATGTCACCAAAAATTGTTGATTGGGTACATATTTATATGTATGTATGTACATAAAGAGAAAATAAGTGTATTTTTATTTTCATTAAATGTCAATTCCTGTCATTAAGGAGAAAAAGATATCAAGATGGATCTCTACAAATAGAGTTTTTGGTAGTTGAGCAGACTGTAATATATTTTATGTGGTTTTTTTTGTTATGGTAAATATTTGACTTTTACATAAACATAAATATTTTTCTAAAGAAGAAATCTTCAATAAACACAAATGTGTATATTTTTTAGACGGCAACATGTTTGTTTAGAAGAGAGAAAAAAAAGAAAAGAATTTATTTGACAAAAATATAAAAAAAAAACATGTTGGTTGTTAATACATTAACTCAATAAATAAAAGAAAAATAAATAATTTATTTATTTTTTGTTATCTTATTTTGTTTGTATATAACTCGAATAGTTTAACAAAAAAAAAAAAAAACATTTTATTTATACATTCCTTTTATGTATTCGACACACAAACACACACAAGAAAAACATGGAGTAGATTGTCTTATAATTCCTGCAAAGTATCTTCTAAGACTTTAAGTAAACTTTTTGTACTAACACTTCTTGTATACAAGTGTTTATCAAAAAGTATGTACGTGAGAGACGGCAAGAGAAAGATATAATTAAGTCAAATAACACGCCTCGCCATACTAAGTGTATATTTTTTACCTTTTTCATACTTTTTTTTTCTGCAATTTATTAACTTTTGTCAACCCTTAGGCTGCTAAAATTACCACGAAATACTTTTCTGGTTAGAATCTTTATACATAAATATTCAATTGTCTAAGGGCACCTGTCTCTCTGTCTTCAAAACATGTACCACAACAATAGATAGATTTCGGCGTTGTTATATTGTCAATCCTAAATAATCCCATATAGTTTATGGTGGTTTTATTTGTGGGGAAAGCTATTGGCTAAAAGAGTTGTGTGTTTAATTATGTTATAATTTATGACCGAATTAAATTTTGTCATTTAATTAAAAATTAATTTAAAAAAATTCTTTAATTCGTTTTGCTGGCAAATGTTGTTATTTTAAGAGGGGAAAAATTAAACAAATTTATAGTTCATAGCAATATTTTCCACCTGACACCACCGCAGCGTTTGTGTTAAAATCCATAAATTCCATATAAATGTCTTTCAGAAACTAAACGATGCTTATCAAGTTTCGTTGCGGTCAGTCTTCATTATGGCTTCTAGTAACCAAATAACATGACGAACGAAAACAAAACAATGTTTTGCTTTATAAGACTACCTTTATATTGACTTCGTAAATAAAAAGAGATGGTTTTAATGTTTTCTACACTCAAAATATTATGTTAGTAAAATTAAATAGAGATTGATTTAAAAACCGGCCAATTAGATTTTCATTTAAGTTAACAACGAAAACCGTTTAAATTCAAAAACTAAATAAAAAATTAACCTCCACAATTCTGTAAAAATAAATAGTTTTTCTTTTGTTTTTTATACAATTTTACTACTGTAAACAAAAAATCGGTTTAATTTTCTTAGTAATTTTTGCTTTTTTTTTTTTTATTTATTCATTTATTTTTCTTTTTCTTAGAACAACAATTTTTTATTTTTATTTTGGCTCGAGTCATTTTATTTAAATTCTCACTTACGGTTTCATCATCAGCACTCTTTGATGAGTATTTTTGGTGTTGAATGTAAGAATTATCTATTTAATTCGCTGTTTAAAAAAAAAAGAGTATGAGAAGTTCAACAAAAACACTTACAAAGCAAAACGGTATTTAATTGCTGTCTACTAACAAAGGGGGTACGGTTTAATAAAAATTAACTGACAGTTTTAACAGCAACTCAAAATCAGTATTTTTTTTCTAGTTGTTATTTTGAATAACTCACCGAACAAGCTAAAAAATATTTTACTTTGAATTTGAACAACTTTTTCATTTAAACAAAACTAAACGGATTACTACTTCAATAAACTACAAACAGTTACTGTAATTATATTCTGAGTGTAGTTGTATTAAAAAAAATCAAACTTTTTATTAACTTTTTTAAATATGAAAAATGACTTATCCTTCTTCAAACGAGCGAAGATTTGGAAGAAAAATATCTGAAATTCTCTTTTGTTTCTCACACTGACGAACATGTTGTCGGCAACATTTCATTATTAGTGTTGTTAAAACTAACAAAACCACAACAAAAAAGAAATTAAGCAAAAACAAATGTAAACTTTTTGTTTTTGTTTGAAATGTATTTATTCGAAAGAAAATATCGTTCGCATTTTGTGGGCCAGGCAAATGTTCCCTTTCAAATGTTCGCCAGTCTGAGCTCTGACTTATATTCCAAGAAATATTTGCAAGAAAAATAAAATCAAAATAACCTTTTTTTACTAAAAAAATGAAAGACTAAAATCCGGATTCTTTACATTTACAATTAGACACGTTTAGCAAAGGGATTAAGCTATGATCCTGCGTCATCATACGTGGTTTATCTAACTCTAGCTTATCACGTAAGCGGTAAGCCCATCTCCAAAAGGTACTACAAATTATTTTGTACAAGTTTATTGTTACAAAAAATGTGCAAAGAAAAGTCTTACAGGAACCTAGTTTATCTTTAGCCTTTAAAAAAATAACGGATAAATGTTTTATTAGTCAGACAAAAATCACTCACTGGGGAAAGGGGGCAAATATTTTAATACTTTTTAGAATTTTTCGTTTTCCATTTAGTTTGTTAAAATTTTTAATATTTCTTAAACTGAAGCACAATAGTCCATTCGATAATTGCTGTTTTGCCTCATAGCACATTTTGAAAAATTAAATTAAAAATCTATTACGTAACTATAAGGGGTCCCCACTTTTTAGTTTAAAACAATAATTACCTGACCCATTTGTTAAAAGTAAAAAATGAATAGATGTTTTTTTTTCACAATTTTAACTTTTTTATATATTTTGTTTAAAATAACTTAAACTTAAATTGATAATGTTGGACTCAATGTTACTTTTTCCTTCCTTTAATTTTTATTTTTTTTTAATTTTCACATGACACATTTTAAAGTTTTTTTTTATTAACAAAAACTTTTTTATTACATTAATGACACATTTGAAATTTTCCAAAAAGAAAGAGAAGAACCGGAAAACATGAAAACACATAAAATCGATGGACAAAGGTTGACAATACGTCACTAACAATTTGTTCTTGACGTGACATAATGATGCTGAACATCATCAGAACAATAAAGAAGAAATCGTCTGTCATCATCGTTTTATGTCCGGAAAAAATTGTCAGCTGTCAACCTTTTTTATGTATGAGGGGGGGAGGTAGGTCTGCAAAGAAACATTTTCTATCTTTTTATTGTATTTTTTTTTGTACCTTTAACAAAATGTTTATATAACTGAATTCTAAAACATAGAAGTTGTTACCAAACAAGAGATATAAATTATTTACGAAGAAAATTTCATTTACTTTTGTGATAATACTTCAACTTTAAGATTTTTTAAGTTAAATTTGTAAAAATTAGGCATCAAAAATAAAAGTGTTTTGGAAATTGCGCCAATTTTTGTGATAGATATTTGTAATTTTATTGAAGTTAGACATTTTCTGGTCGTTGACCCAAACGTTTGGTTGATTAAAATTGCCATCCTAAATTCTGCAGTTTAACATAATTGAATAGTCAAGCAACAGCTGTAATTATTTATATGACTCTGTATCAACAATTTTATTGATGTAATCAATTAATTACTTAATTGGTAATAATAGTAAAAAAATTTGTCTTTACCACCTTAATGGTTAATTTATAAAAACCTTTATAATTTGTTTGAGACAATTTTATAAATGATTTCGATATTTTTTTAAGAAATTTGTAATCATGTTTCGTGACGATGCTCTTTTGATACCACCAAACACACAGCCACCCAAATATTAAAGTCGGAAACTCATCAACAATTGCGCATACGCAATGATTTTATGCTATGATTTTATAATAAAGAAACAATCTAAAGAAAAGAAGCAAGAGCGCTATATTCGGCTGAGCCAATTCTTGTATACCCTTCATAACGTGTAGGTATGTTATAAGAAGTGTAACTTAATTTTTTTATGATATAAATTTTTGTCTCTAAAGATTTTTCGCTCATTTCTTTTTAACCTCTAGGCCAATAAGTTAATTGCTTTTGAAATTTCGCAAATGGCATATCTTACATACAAATATGAATATGTTTTGTAAAAAGGTCGTTTTTTGCTTATATCTCGTTTGTTGACGGATTTTGGTAATTTTCTATATCTAGTGGGAAGCTAAGGGATGTTGCTGATCTTTTAATACAATTAACGCATCCGTAGTACATCAGGGAACTAAGAAAAGTTGATTTCAACAGAAGGACAGACGGACATGGCTAAATTGACTTCCATATATATTAGGACCTAGAATAAACAAGTAAGAGCGCTATATTCGGCTATGCCGAAT
>NDXZ01008600.1:0-16732 GCA_003055125.1 Paykullia maculata | reverse complement strand
GTGACCATACTCAACCATGCTTTTTCTCTGGGTGTATGTAAAGTGCATCTTGCGTTTGTTCTTCGTTTATTTGTGATTAAATACAGCTAAATTCTTGGCGAAATAATTTTTTTGTTTGTTATTTTGGTTTTTCTTTGATTATAATTATGTCTTGTTATTTCAGTCTTTATTGAAAAAATAATTGAATAAGAATAAGGAAGACTTTGATAATTTTATGATAATCATTTTTTAACTGATAAGATCTTTTGTCCAAAGTTTTTGAATTATATTGATATAACGATGCATATAAGTTGTATCGACACGTTTCCGCCTATAGCCTGGGTAGCCTCAGCGGGGAAGCGTAAAAAAGTGAAAGGCTCAATGTTACGCTGTTGAATTTTTTTAAAACATTTCTTTTGCTATTTTGCAGTCCTAGAGCTCATATGAATAAATGGGACAGTAAATATATGTATAACAACAAACAAGTGTGTAATTCAAGTAAGATAAAAAAATGTATTATATTTAAATTCAATATATAATAAACAGTGCAAGGTGACAAGAAATTGAAACAACAATAAAAAAAGCAAAATTTTTACGTACTCACACAACCGAATATTTTGTAAACTTATAGAATAAATTAGCACTTTTTTTGAAAATATAGTTCAGTGAAAGTTTACTCATTTGTTTTTGTTACGCTCAGAAAACAATATAATATTTTTTCAAATTATTATTAATTTAATATATTTTCAATACCAAATGCAAATCTACCTTTACGATGTACATACATATGTGCATCAATGTTAACAATAAATATATATACATAAACTATAAATTTGCTCATATAACGAGCTATAGTGTAAATAAACATGATGACGCCAACCAGATATGATAGCAAAATATTATCAACATCATTATGTTTATACATATTTAAAAAGGTCAAAAAATACGTCTTAATATATACATATGTATGTACGTTAGTATGTATAATTTATTTTATACTTGTTTTTATCATTTCCTTACGCAAACACGGAATGACACTGAAGGAAACGAACAAAAAAATTAACGAGACTTCAACAACTTTTACTAGAAACATTTAAAAAGTTGTAAAAATGTTAATATTAAAATAATTTATTTACAAGTTTATTCTGAAAGTTTTAAATTTAATTTTTTAACAAAAACACATTTTCATTTTATTTACAAGTAAACACACACGCGCACACATACCTCTTTACTGTGTGCGGTTAAATAAGAAGAAGTAAATATTACATTATTTTTTTACTTTTTGCTGCAACAAGTTAATTAATTGCAGAACTCTGCAGACTCAGTGCAAGGAAAATGCGAAAAAAAAGTATGATAATTAAAAAACAACAAGAGTGTTTAACTTTCATTTCTAATTAAATTGTGTTGCATTAAATAAATTTATCATTGTACGTTTTTTTAAATATATATTTGTAGGAGGATAGTTGAAAAAATATTCTTAAATTATACAATTTTATAAAAGAATATGCCTTTTCTTAAAATTATTTACAACACAGCTTATATAAATGACTCATTTTATATCTAAAACGGCATCTTACACTAAAAGCTAACATCGTTTATTTTAATTAACTGAACTAACGACCTTCAATGAAAGTTATTTTGAAATAAAATTAACTAGAATTAAGCTAATTTTTGTGCTTAAAATAGGGATGCTTACATTTTTTGTGTACTTATTTTTTGATAAAGTTTTGATATATTTTGTTTCTACAAAACATGCCTTTGAGTTCAATCGATCAACTTGTTCAGACATATTCGCTACTGATTCTAAACCAAATTAATCTATCGCTCCTGTTGGTTCTTTGATATCATATACCGATCGCCACAGATCAATCAAATCGGGTGTTTGTTTATATGACCCAACTAAAATTATTTTTAATTGAGAAAAAATACAAACACAAACAAATTACACATTGATTTTGTTTGTTTACTGACAGAGTGGAAAAGTTTTTTCAAGCAACTATTGATGTACTTTTTAGACAAGCTTGTTTACCCAAGTTTTATTGATTTAAATTTACTTATGAACAATTATTTGCACAAACATATGAATAAAACATATTTGATTACCCGACTGATGACGAGTTAAGTTAAGATTTGGTAATTTTTTTGACGTAGTTAGGAAAAATAATAATTGTGTCATTATTTTATCCTGATGCAGGATGGACAAAAATTCTGGAAAGATGCATTCGTTGAAATATGTCTCAATAATTAGAGAAGTATTTGGTGGTTGAAAAGGGAAAGGATCAATTAAGTAGCAAACAAAAATATATTGAAAAAAATTTATATCATCTTTGTATATTTGTCTATTTTTTAAAACAATGTAACATCCAAAACATACAGACTTAAAAATATTATTAATATTAAGTGAATTTATGAAAACAGATCAAGCAATAACAAATTTTGACTGAAAGTTTTTGAAAAATACTAATCCATCTTTCTAACGCAGAAATTTAAGCAACCCAGCCGATAAAACACCTTAAATGATATGATTTTACAAAATGTGAAATCGTAAAACGAATCAAATAACTATTGATAGGTCATATGTTTATTCGCTGACGTATATTACGGTATTAACTGTTTAAAGTTATTGTTTTTGTTATAACTTCAGCGAACTTAAAGATCCTTTGACTTAACTGTGTAACAAAATATTTAATTTTGATTTCTTTTACTTAAGTTTAAAACACTTTCGAAGGCATGATAAATAATTATAATTTTCATTTAAAACTACTCGCAAACTATGTACAACCTTAATTACTTTTAGTGAAAACCAGATGATGCACATGGTCTAGATCAACTTTAAAAGATAATATTTTAAATCAACTAAAGACATGAAAAAAAACCAATTAAAAATATGTACAAAGTTTTACAAATTCTCTGTAAAAACAAGAAAAAAACTATTAGCAACAACATAAAATTCAAACTAATAATTGAATTCAAGTTGCTGTTAAAATAGAGCAACATGTTTTTTTTATGCCATGTTTATAAATAAAATGTTTGCAATGTTTACAGGATAAAAATAGTTTATAAACATTTGCATATAAAAACATGTAAAATGTTGTCAAATGCAATTTATGGTTTAAAATGTTTAGAAACAAAAACTAAAGCACATGTTGCTAAAAGAGAAAATAATGCATTTTGGGTGCAGCAATATGTTGCTTATTTCGAAACAGATAATGTAAACATTTTAGAAATATTTTTTATTTAGTTTTTGAAATTTCTTGAAACACTTCAGGTTAATAACTGTTAAACAAAGATTTTTTAAACTTCTACTAATTTGTTAACGTTTAATAGCTGTAATAACTTGTTTCTCATCATAGTCTTCCCGTTAACGTTAATCTAATGAAGAACATGTCAAAAATGTTTTTTGTTGTTTATTTATATAAAAATTTTAAAAAAATTTTATTTTATTTAATTTTTTTTTTTTTTTGCATTGAAATATCAAAATTTATTGCTTTTAATAATAATTCTTTTTAATTCTTTATATAGAAACTGAAATTATCTGCTTTTAGAAAAAAAACGTTTAAAAAAAATTACTTCTTATGGAATCATGTTATATCCAACTTTGATAAAGGTTGCTGGTACTAGGGTTATTAGAATTTTAATTATCTATTTGCAAAATCTTTCCTAATTATTTTATTATTTGCAATATAGTTTTAAAGTAATAAGAAAGTTTACTTAAAACCTAACTAAGTTAAGCTGATGCATACATTTAAGTTAACCTTCTACTCAAGTACATCTAATAAAAAAAATTACTTTAGTATGTATATATTTACATGTACATATGTCTGAAGTATTTAATACTTATAAATACCCTTGCCACCCGTCGTAGAGGGTAATAAAAGAGAAATCACCATACCTGATAACCCTGATTGGCATATAAGATGTAACCGTGACCATCAATCTTCATATAAGACATATTTAAACAGCAAAAGCCTCCAAACACTTGAGTTTTGTTTAGATGTAGTTTGCATGTTGATGGACCAAAAACGTAGCAACATTTGAGAGATGTAAATGCAAGAGAACCACAAAATAATACACATAAAAATCTTTTGCGATTGTAATGGAACAATTCCATTAGTTATTTCCCTAGTACATTGCAAAACGTAATGACATCAACAAGTCTAAGCGAAAACGCACCATGTTTTTTTTTTATTTTGTAAAATATTTTCTCATTTTAAGACTTTAGGCGTCATTGTTTATGAGGAAAACAAATAAAATGTATAAAATATTTAGTTTAAATAAAGTTTAATAACTTTTTAACATATAAATATATTTTAAAAAAAATTAAACATAATGAAATTTTCATTTAATAAAAATATACTTAGACACATGTGCTGTATGTATATGGGTTAGCATTAAACAAAGAAATCTGGTAAGTTATTGCATTTAGAACTTTAGTTATAAGAAACAAAATGAAACATTCTTGTAGCCTTTATTAGATAGTTATAACAAACAAAAAAAAATGTTTTAATAAAAATGGGAAACGAAGGGCATATTAAACACCGCCCTGCATATTGTTACACACGCTAACTTACATTAAGCTTTTCGTGGATGTATGTCAAGAAGAAAAAAGGTGTTACAATAAAAGCGATGTTTGATTTTTGTATTGGTTTTGTGCTGGTAAGTTGTTTTTCTGTTAAACAAACAAAGTTTCCCTTTGAGTTTCCATATTCGTAATACCGTTTTATCGCTAAAGGAATCAATCTTGATTTTTCGATAAGGAAAACTTAAAATTTATTATAATTTAAGAAATTGATTGAATGTTTGTATTCAGATATTCTTTTAAGTAAACTGTACTCAATATTTGTTAGTTTTTTGTTGTTAGTCGTCGTTTGAAAACCAATTTGTTTTGTTCACTTTAAATTTATAATATTTTGTTTTTCATTAATTAAAAAAGGAACAAAATGGAACTTTTTTAATAATTTTATCAACAGATTTGGGAAAAATCACAATTTACATTTGACCTTATCAAAGAACTTTTTTTACCAAAAATCGCTTTTTGAATTGCTATTCTGCTAATAAGAGCGCTTTAAATGTGATATCTTACTTTGTAGGCCTCATTTTGCTAACCATGTGCAGCATAATCATGCGTTATAAAGTTGAACTGTTTTAGGATATGAGAACTCTTTTATTTTTGTTTTTTCTAAAGTTTAATTCATTTAAAATATATAATTTTCAAAATGGATTGTTTATTTCTGCTTACTTCCGCTGAATTGAATTCGTAGACAAATTGCAAACTGGGGTAGAAAAATATAACGGTATTTTTTAAACAGATGGCTTTCCACTAGAAATCGTTATTGCCATTAGGAATGCCATTAGCAAAAGATTAAAAAACAATAAAACAAATAAAATTGCTTTAAACATAAGTTAAAATAGTAAAATAGATTTCGTAAAACAAGGTCAATCTCTGCCAATTAATTGCAGGATACTTTGTCAATTAGAACGACCTAAGGAAAAGTTATTTTGCCTTATATTTTATTCTATTTTTTTAGTTGCCTATTTATTTTATATAACCTATTGATTTTATATATAAAATAACGAGCGCAATAATGCATCTCGGGCAATTCATTGATTCTTAATATCACATTTATGAAATTTATTTTTTTAGAAAATTAAAAAAAAATTTATATAAAACCAAGTTTCGCTTTA
This sequence comes from Paykullia maculata, assembly GCA_003055125.1. Taxonomy (NCBI): domain Eukaryota; kingdom Metazoa; phylum Arthropoda; class Insecta; order Diptera; family Rhinophoridae; genus Paykullia; species Paykullia maculata. The sequence goes on along the minus strand of NDXZ01008600.1, from coordinate 11,068 downwards.
TTAATTAAATTTAAAATTTTTTATATAGATTTTTTTTTTGTAAGTTTTAAGTTCATTGTTAAAAAATTTCCACAATATTTTTCTTTTGTTTAATTTTCTAAAGCCAAAAACTTTTACAGTTTTCAAACATAATAACGAAAAAAAACCTTCAATAATGTATGTAAACTTAGTGAAAACTGTAGACGCCTCAAATATAAATTTAACAATCGTGTCCATGAAACATGTGCCTTAGTGCAGCTCTTAAATATATAGTGAAATGTGTAAAACCAATTAAGTCTGCTGCAATATGTGCTCTTACAGTAGAGTGGTTCAAAAAGAAATCTAAATCTTTATATAATAATATTATATAAAAAACGCTGTATAAAGAAGAATTTTTGAAAAAAAATTTAAAAGTTTTTTAAAAATTTCAATTAAAAAATAATTAAATCAAATATTAAAAAAAAAAGTTTTTTTTAATAGAATTTATCATTGCATTTTGTTCAGTAGATAACTGACTTTCTGTTGACTGACTGTCTTGACAATCTAGAAAAAGTTTTTTAAAAATTTCTTTTTCAGCAAATTTTCTTATAAAACTTTTACTTTCGCAATAAAACTCTCTCCTAGATCCCCTATTGGGCACCAATACATTGACAGATTTACTTTGTACAGCTGGATAGGTATGTATGTATGTAAGATTGATTTATTACTTTCAATTAATTAAATTGCATTCATCCATTTATTTATATGCACACATTCATACAGTCAATTGTGTTACACTTACAATTTAAATTTTGTAACGATATTTTTATTTTATTATTTTCCAAACAGAAAAAATGCAAAATATTTAATTTATATTCTACAAGTGAATGTGTGTGTGAGTGTTTGTGTTTTTTTTTTTATTATTAAAATCTAGGACAAAATAGCAATTACAGTAATGCATAATGAGATTAAACAATAATATTTAGCCAGTCCATAAATATAGTACATACGTATATGGTGCTATACATTTGGTTCTTTCAGCAAAAAATGTACAAAATTCTGCCTTTATTTTTATATTTTAAGACCTTAATAAAATATAAAAATAAATGCAAAATTGGAAAATTTTTAACTCTGTGTTACCGCATTAACTTTAAATATTTGGTAATTTATTACAGGCGTCATAATTTCATGACGATAATATATTATATGACATATTTTAAGATATAAAACTTGTGCATTCAGATAGTGCTGAAACTTAGTTTAAATTATTTTGTAGGTCTAATTAGAACACGCGGATAAAATAACTAAACAGAAGATTTTTACTTAGCGAAAAATATTGTTTCATAATTTTTGTAACAAAAGTGTTTAATGAAAAACAGAAAATATTAAAATTGTTTTTAAAAAACCTCATTGACATAATTCTAAGGGCCGTTTCCATAACCTGCCATTAAAGTTCTTAATAACTAAATGCAACTTTATCTAAATTAAATAATAAAGTGACCATGAACTTTTTTTAGTTTAACAACTTGTAAAATAAATTTTATTATTAAATTTTCACCACAAGTGGCATTTTTTTACAAACCTATGTACTTTTGACAACATTAATTTAATAGACCTCACGTTTAAAGTAAAGGATCGAACAATTAGAACTTTACTTTAAAGGTCACTCTTAACTTAAAGCATAGTTATAAAAAACAAAAAAAATCCTTTATTTTTTGGATAACATTCCTACTTTAACTATTGATAAGTTATAAAAACGGGCCTTAGTGTAACAGCCCGTTGTACTCGCACACGTTTTCCACGTTCAAAAGTTAAGGTTTGCCCTTAATCTATTATGGGCGTGGCAATTGCACTGAACTGAACGAGTGTAAAAATTTTCATTGTAAATGCTAAAGTAAGAGTTGTTAAAAAAATATTAACTTCGTATTGGCGTGACAATGCCCATTTTTAGAAACATTAAATGAAAATATATGGGAAACTCTCAATGCGCGAACAAAGTTTAATTAAAAACGCTTAGACCAAAGTAGTCGAAAAATTATATTTGCCTTGTACTACCAACTTTTTAATTATTACACAGCATTGTCAGAGGAACTCAACATTTGTGCAAAATAACATAAAAATTAGTTAAGTTTAGAGAAGCACTTTCTTATCACAAACATCTGTTATCACAGGATCCCAAATAGTCGGTAATTTACTAAATTAGCGACCAATTAAAAAAATGACCTGAATTTACATAAAACAAATAAAATAATCAATAAAATGCTAAAAACACTAACAATTTTAAAAACAAAACTTATCCCCAAATTTTAGCTTAAAGATGGATTTTGAATATAAAATTCATTTAAAAACAAAAAAATCCTCAACAATTTTTTTTAAATATAAGTCCAACAGCGAAAATAAGCTTTAACTGTGACGATTCTATTATCATTTAATAAACCGCTAACTGCGGACACGTGCCGTAAATTATACGCCAAGACACGCTAAGTCCTCGTAATCGTAAATTTTTATTGAATCTTTAAAATTATTCAATCTTTAAAACAAAAAAAACAAAAACAAATTATTCGCAGCAACATGCTAAATGTACATTTACTTACAACGATTTAAACAAATCAAATTTTATTATCAAACCCAATGGCTTTTAGTGCGAATACGATTTAATCGTCCATAGTCTCCTGTTAGCAGACAATTTCATCAATTTCATAATAATAAGAATAAACTTGCTACAGTGTTTGTTGAATAAATCATTTATGTGCAGAGGGGGGAAAGGAAGGAACTTATGCCTACGGAAAACACTTTAAAATACATAAAATTTGAGATGCGATTGTAAAACTTATCTTTTTAAATGGTTTAAAATACAATAATTGTTATTTGTTTTTTTATTTCGTTTTTTTACTAAAGCAGCAATAAATTCGATATCGTTATAAGAAGAAAGTGAGTGAGAGTGAGAGAGAGATGGAAAAGAGTAATAACTAAATCATCTTTAATCAGCGTTGCCAGAATAATATTTTTAACATTTTTTTTAATGATTTTTAAAGCAAAATAATATAACTGCATGGTTTTTTTAAATATAATTCTTGTTAACGGATTTTAATAAAAAAAAATAACAATTTTCTTACAGATGTGGATATGAATTAGACCTATAGATCCGATTTTTTAAAAGATTTTTTTCAAAGATAACCCAAAGTCTATTTAATGCACAGCAAAGTTCTTATTATATTGGGTTTTGTATTTTAGAAGTTTAAAGCAATAAAGCTTCTACTTACACATACGCAAAGCACACGTTAATGGGAAATAAAATTAAATAAATTAAACAAGACCAACTTTTTTTTTGCCTGAGTAGTAAAATCAACAACTTCTTTTTGATTAAAAATGTAGCATAAAAACGGAATAGAAAAAAGAGAAATAATTAATTTTTATTCTTTTTAAAATGCATTTATTTTTATGTTATAAGCAAAACTGATATTTTAAATTATAGAGTGATGTTTTGCCATATTTTTTATTGAATAGTTTTTTAGTTTTAGAGTGAAGAAAGATACAAACACGATATTAAAATAACACAATTTCTTCAAAAACATTAACAAAAATAAAACTAGATCAAAACCTTTATTTACATAAAATGGATTTTAAGAAATTTTTCAATTTTCAAAACTTTTTAAAACAAATTTTGCCAGAAAACTTCGCTGTATAAAACTGTTATGGATTTTAAAATTTAATAAACATTTCAAAATGAAAATTTATTTTTTAAAATTGGGAGCAGACAGGTGTCTGTCAGTTTCTTAATCTTAAATATTTTGTGGAAAAAAAAAATGTTACAGCGGTGCTCATGATAGATTATACAAATCTTTTTTAAATTTAAAGGAAAACACACAGAAAACTGAAATATTCATGAAATTGTACTGTTATCGAGTTAAATATTTATGGTACTCTTTAACAACTAATTCTGTATTTAATTAATTTACTCAATTTTATTGTTCTTTATTTCATTTAAAATATATATTGTTTTAAATTTTATATCAAACTTTAATTGATTATACGTACAAGTTTTTTAAATTGAAAATTTATTTTTTATTTTGCTACCACTAGAAAATTTTGTTCAAGTTTTCTGTAGATAAATTTTTCTAAACCTTCTTCTAAGAAGATACGATTTTTTTAACGAAATACAAAATAGAAAATGTATCTAGGGTTTTCTGTAATAAGCAAATTTAAAAAAAAATCAATTTATATTGAATAACAATTCTTCAAATATATTTTTTAATAACAAGTTCAGTTAACAAATTTTAAGAGCATACATATTTACAAAAAGGCCAAAAACTAAAACAATTTTTCTACATTTTTTTCTTAAATTGTAAACAGAAGTTAATAATTTGTCTTTAAATAAAAAAATAAAAAAAATTCTCAAAAAAATTATCTGGCATTACATTTATTAACACTCTTTTAAATCAGACTACACTACCGTTTACATAGCATTTTCTATGGAAATAAAATAGTTAAAAAGTTGCTTAACACATCAAAGGATGTGAAGAAATATTTATCTAAATATTTGTAGTATCTTTAGAGAAACATTAAAAGCAAAGACAGGCTTAAAAATGCTTTGGCAATAAAGGAAATAAATTATTGGCTCTTAATATGTGTTAGTATGTATGTATGTACATACATACATTCTTACAAAATTGCCTTTATTAAGGAAAATTAAATGTTATTGAAGTTTAGTTGATATTTTTAACCAACTTTATCAAAAGTTCTATTACAACTCGTATGTATGTATGTACTTTTATATATTAAAGCAATCATAGTTGAACGCACGGTGGCGTCCTAAAGACGCCTTTCAATAATTTCTCTCTTACACTGTGTAATATATGTATGAGAAAACACAAACAAACAAACAAGCACATTTATTCAAACAATTGTACATATTGTATACATACACATTTACTTATCTACCATGTAGTATTTTTGACGTGCTTTGTGTCAGGAATTACAATGAAACCAGAAAAGCAAAAAAAAAAAATTCTTAAACGTTTATACAACCAGACTGAAACCAAAGTGTTTCGAAGACAAAAGTCGTCTATGAAATTGATTGTTATTAAAGAAAAAATAACCAAAAAAAAAAGCAAGTGGTAATAAACAAAAAAGGATGTTTGTAATGGAGAGGGGCATCAATAGTGTTATGACTATGTTTGTGCGTGAATAAGGGGTGAAAAGAATACGGTTCGTACATACGTACATTTAATTTAAAGTTTATTTTGTTTTTCTTTTCTCCTTAAAATAGTTACTTTAAAGTTTTTCTATTTCGTGTTTGAATTTCCTTGAAGAATTCTTTTATTTTTTTTTACTTCAGAGTGCCCTACAATTCCATTACAAATTTTAAATAGGACTGACACTTCATTGGGCAAAAGACAATTGTTCATTAATTAATGAGAAATTATACTTTTTATTTTCTTTTGTTTTGTTTAGCCTTAAAATGTAAAATTTATTTCTACCATTTTAATAATTTAAACATACATTATCCATTATTATAGTCCTTAGACAGAGGGAAGATTCCTCCTACTCAAATATAAGCTGCTAATTTATAGGCCAATACCCTTTTATTAAATGGAATTTTATATGTTTTCAAATTTACCATGAACATTTAAAATTTATGGGCCTTTAATAAATAATACTTTTTTTATGATTTAGACCTTAATAAAAATAAAAATTGTCTTGTAATATTTAAAATTTATATTTATAGATGCTGCAATTTATCCTTACAAAAGTATTTAGAAATTACTTAAGAAATTTTTCAAAATCTATAAAATATATAAAACCTTTAACGAAAAGCAATAAAAAGTTTCTATAAACGCTTAAATTATATATATTTTTTTATAGATATCATTAAAAATGAAAATAATAATGCAATCGTACTTACCTTCATTTTTTTTATGCAAATTTAATTTCAAGTTGCATAGCAATTTCCATTCGTTCATTTTTTGATTTGTTATTTTCTAAAGGAAAAAAAAAGAAAGAATTGTTTAGGTTAAGCCAATAATTTTAGTTTTTATATCAAAAACATATACAAGGGCAAACAAATCGGTGATCAAAGATTTATAAAATGTAACTGACCATTTGTTCTTTGGATTTCGACAATTGTCGGCCATAGTTTTCATATATTTTCAAAGGTTTGTTTTTGTAGTGGGGGTCATATGGTACCTTAAACTACTTAAGGACTAAATTTTAATTTTTTGGTGGATTGACTTGTGTAAACGTTAAAGTTATTTGTAGTAAAATTTATCTTCATTCTAATATTTTTTTGACAGATTTTTAGGAGTGGGCTTTATGGAGCGATCAGCACAAAATTTGAAAAATACTTGTGTATTTAAATAAAACTTATTTGTGATAAATTTTTTCTTCAATTCCAGTTTTATTAGCTTTTTGGTAATATAGGGAAGTGGACCTTATATAGGAGCTTAAACTAATTAATGACCCTTAATGAAAAAAAAATGTTTACTGCAATTGTAAAATAACTGTCACAACCAAATTATTGTTAAATCTACAACTGGTAATTGGAAAATAAATATAATTGCAACATGAACATATTGCTTGAGTTAATCATTTGCCTAATTGAGATAATCATTTGGATAATCACAAATATGTTTTACTTATACTTATGGCAAAAATAGTCTAAAATCAATATATTTCTTATTTCACATTTCTAGAATCAAAATTCTACAAAAATACCCAAAGAGTTGAATTAGTGCTTTTTCAACTTGTATTATTGTACTACATCCTACTTTTTTGTATGTCTTAAGCAACCCGTGTTTTAAATTGTAACCTAATTGGTCTAGTAATTTATCATTAAACGCATTTTTGGTTTTTCCCCCTTCCCTCTTGTTACCCTTTAAGATACAAAAAGTACCAAAAACATATTGATATTTTTTGGAGGGGTGACGAACCCAGTTGAAATAATATTTCTAAGTTTATTGGTTTGGAAGTTGCAAGGGGCCCCACGAAAGTACCAAAATATATTCTTACCGGGTTTCCCCCTTTTAGTTCTTTTTTCATCCCAATTCCAGTGTCAAAATTTTTTCTCAAATGGAAGTCTGTGTAGTGGTAGAAGTGAACCCTTAAATGAATTCTATTAAGATTTAATATAATTTTATTTAAACAAAATACCAGGAAACAAGTACAATTTGTTTCCCTATTAAATGAATTTTCTAAAAATACTTAAAACATGTACAAATTTTTTGTCCCTAAGCCTTCGAATTTAAAAAAAAGTACCAGACCCCTATCCACCTATTTTTTTGAATAGAACACAATGCTTTTTCAATTTTGTTTTATCTTGTTTAGTTTAGCAGATATAAGGTTACCGATTTTCCCTCTTTTACCCCGTAAAAATATACATTTTCAAAACTGTGGGGAACCCACAGTCCAAATTTCATGTCTCTAGCTTTATTCATCTTAGCTGTGCGATGATCAATCAGTCAGTTAGTCAATTTTAATCGTCTCTCTTTTACATTTTTAGATCAAAAGTGGGCGTGGCATTCTAAACTTTCCCCTATTGTTATTTTTGAACAATCAGTAAGTAGAAGTTTCAAAGAAATCGGTCTAACAGTGTGGCCAGCTATCAAATACAAACATACAAATTTTTTTCTTCTTCATAAAAGATGTTTACAAATATAATTTGTTTCTGACAACGAATTATCTAAACGACAATAGCAATTTTTAATTATAAAAGGTTTTGTTCCATGACTATATTTACTTCGAAAAATCTCTGCATAAACATATTGTTGTTTTTTAAAATTTTTTTTCAAACAAAATTGCTTACTTTTGTTAAGTGCACTGTAGGAGATTTTAAAAAGTCATTGTAAATTTTCACTCATTTTACTTTGGTTTTTGTTCAGTTTAGCAAATTTTGTTCTTGTTTTTTTTCGGGGTGGTAAAACAATTGTTGTTAACTCTTTTGTGTGTGCGGATGTGTGTGTGTGTGTGTGTTGTGTTGCATGAATTTGTATGACCTTTAAAAAGAAGAAGTTTTATGTTTTAGTTGGTTCTTTCACTAACTAAAAAAAGAAAACTTAAATAATATTTTGTGGTAAAAAGTTCTATATACCAACAGAGCTCTCATATTGACCAAAATTAAATCGCTTAGTAATTTTACATTTTTTTTTTAATATAAAAATACTGTACTCTGCTATACTAAGTTTTGACGTTATGATGGTCTATTTAACTATGATAGTGTCGGTCTATCTGACGGTTTTGTGTTTTTAGAGGAAACAGATAATAACACACACACACACACAAACACAAACAAAATAAAATTAACAAAAACAAAACGACAATTTTAAAAATATATTTATTTTAGAGCTACGCTGTTGTTTTCTATCTCTACAAAAATTTGTTATCTCTCACGCCCCATGGTCTGCAATTTTAGAAATATCCTGCATTTTTGAAGTTGTCTAACTGCACAGTCGTTGTATTGCCACTGTTGGTGTTTTTTTGGTATTTTATGAATGCATGCATGCAGCAACATGTTAAAGGAGCCAGGAGTTGGTAAACGAGGACACAATCACTTATAAATATTATGTAAACATAATATTTGTTTAAAGCTCATCTACAACAGGACACGTACAAACGCACTTGCATAAACACACACTCATACGCATACGCAAATACAAACATAAAAACAGTTATCAAAGAACATATATAAATGGCCAATGGAGCTGTTAAGTTTATATGCGTGTGTGTGTGTTTAAGTATTTTATTTTCATACTCACATTTTTAGACTTTTAAACACACACAAACTCACACAAACCCTTAGATATTTATGATTTTTGTTGTTGTTTAGTTTTCTCAGCTTTTTTAACACAATTTTAAAAACATATTTGTTTTTCCCTTTTTATTATTATTAAATTTGAATATTTTTCCCAAGTAACTTGATAATGGGTAACAATTTAATTTAAATATTTATTTTTATGATATTTTTTCTTTGTTCTCTGTTCAATATTTTATTACAATTTTGGCAATAAATCGAAAATTTTATGGAAATTTTAAATAGTTTTTATTTTATTTTATGAATTTACCTACATAAATTTATAATTTAAATGAAATTTTAAGAATTATTTTTTCATTAAGGTAAAAAAGACAAAATAAACAACTAAACTTATTTTGTTGAAAAACTAACTTTAGAAAAAGGAAAATATAATCATGAAAAATTTGCTTTACAACAATATTTTTACATACTTTGTTTTTTTTTGCACTTGACGTATAAAAGTTCGTAAACAAACCAAGTTTGTCTTTCATATAACTTAAAACTTAAAGTCTGTTTTAAGCGTTTTATCATGAAAATGTGATAACAGAGTTTGTTATGTTGATTTTATAAATCAATTTAAAAAAATTATTGTTTTCATAACTAACATGTGTTTTTTGTTTGTTTTTGACTTAAGCCACTTTCAAAATCACCGGAGTGCATTAGTGTATGTACGTATGTATATGATAGCTTTGAAGTAACTTTATTACATTTAAGTCATTTTACTCTCTTAAATAGGCGAAAGGTTGTTTAGAAAAATTTTACTAAAATTTTTTAATATCTAAACTAATTTTGAGACATTGCCTTAGTGAAAGCTATTATCTTAAAGCTACAACTACTTTTATTTTTTTCCGCCTAACTCTTACGCTTCTCTCTTACATGTATAAAAAAAATGTGTTTAAAATGTCAATTTCAGAAAAACTTATACAAATAAAGAAAAAAGTATGAAAGATGTGGGTGAAAAAATGTTCTTCTTTTGACATTTTTTAATTCCTCTTAAAAAAGTGACAGTTTCTTAGCTTAAGTTATTCAAATTTAAAAAATATAAATAAAATTTGTTTTTTTTTTTCTTTTATTTTAACCTTTTTACTGATAATTGCCACGTTTTATTTTGGTTTTTTTCTCTCTTAAAAACAAAAACCAAAACACTTTACCAGAATTTTAAATAATAAAATACATACAAATATGAGTTGCTAACCGAGAAAAGAATATTAAAAACATAACGGTAAATGGTTTAGTAGAGGTTTACTTAAAATGTTTTCAAAATTTACTCTACTCTCGCATAAAGCAATGTTTTTCTGCTGTTGTTGTTGTTGTTGAAGTTTGTGTGCAAATGAATAAAGTTGTCTGACCACAAACAACATTGTAATAAAAATAAAGTTTTCAATTTAATTTAATTTAATACTTTTTTGCATTTGTTTAAGGTTGGAGAGGTGAATTTATATTTGTAACATACATAAACGTAATTATAAGTATGTATGTACATATACATATATGTATGTTTGTATTCATTTATGTATGTTTGTATTCATTTATATAATTAACACAATATTTTTGTATTTGTTTGGAAAACTTAAAACATAAAAAAATTTCAACGAAATCATAATATTAATTATGATTTCGTAACAATTATTTCTTAAAATTAGAATTTCTAAAAAAAATTTAATTAATAATTAAAATTTTCAAGTATAAAAATGAAAAAATAAAAAACCTCTTTGAAACTATTTTGATGCTTTTAAAAACAATAAGTTTGAAACCATCATTTATATAAAATTGACCTACTTTCTAACCGAATTAAGGGTGTTCTTACGTCTGTCACTTAGTTTTTTTTTTGGCCAAAATCAATTACAGCCAAACGGCTGGACTAGTTTATATGATTTTCGGGATTTGGACTTAAGAAATATCTCTCTTAAGATCCCTAAAAATCGTTGTCACGCGCTCTTACATTAACATTTTTTAAAAGTATTTTTTTATACCCTTCACACATGTGGCAAGGGTATATATAGGTTTGTCATTCCGTTTGTAATTTCTACAAAATTCATTTCCGACCCTACGATTAAGTCATGTCCGTCTGTCCATGTGGTAGTTGAAATCAAGTTTTCTTTGCTCCCACAGGTCACCCAGAGTTGTGTGTGGTATCTAATTGTTGGAAATACTTTTGAACAAACTGGCTGAGATATAAGCAAAAAAAGACGACTGCCTCTTATATGTTTTGTTTTTTTTACACAAAAAAATTATTGTTTTGCAGCTTTGAGATAAACTAAAGATGATTAAAAAAATTGGACAATTTGCCACACATGGTAAAGGGTATATAAGATTTGGTTCAGC
>NDXZ01008597.1:0-12146 GCA_003055125.1 Paykullia maculata | reverse complement strand
CATTATATTTAATGTAGTAAAAATTAATTTAAAGTATTAATTACAATTAATTGTATACAATTATCAGTCAATTGAAAAAAAATAGTCATTTGTCAAATAGCAATATCATCGTGACACAGAACATTAAATATTTATGGATTATTTAATAATATAGGAAATTAGTTTTTTTTAATGAATCATAAACTTTAAATAACATAAAATAAGTTTAATATTTGAATATATTAACTTGAAATTATAATGGATTTTATTTAATGTTCAGTTTGCTTTTTTTATCAAGGACATAGTTTTTTTTTTGAAATAGGTTTGACTTTTTTAATATAACACGTGTAACATAAATATTCGATATTTTATACATCAGTGTAAAAGAAAATTTCTTTACTTTTTTAGAATGTATTAACAAGCCTTTATATTATAAAAAAAATATATATCGTTGGTCTCAGGTAGAAAGGCCCGAACTCGCATTAACGTTTTTGGTGATGTAAATATTATATTTGATTTATTTAAAACAATTATTTAATTTTTATAAGGAGCCACTCGGTGTTAGCTCAACTATTAGTTATTTGTCTGATGTGCTCCGCTAGGGAGCACAATCAAAACTTAATCTTAAATCTTAAAACTATCATCTTATATACTAAGTTTGAGAAGCTTAAAAGTAATCTAGTAATTCCACAGTGTTGGTAAGTACTTATTCTAGAACTAGATTTACATATGTTAGTATTTAAACATAGCTACTGGTTCAACACTATTGTGGACGTACTATAAAATTTGCTGATACTGCACTATATTCTGTATACAAACAGTACTGCTTCATGTTGTCAAGTAATGTTTATAATTGTGCCTCTTTAAGTTAGGCCAGATATTCAGTAGAACAAACTGAAGTAAGGTGATATTCTACGCGTGGGTACTATTTAGCGTAAGTTCTCACGCATTGTTTATATTTAACGTAAACACACAGCTTTTATAAATTTGACCACTCTACGGTACTTATGTGTTCGTGTCTTGTTTGTCTAGCAGTATAGCAGTGATAGTATCGCTATAGTAGTATTAATACATTTCACACAAATACACCTTGTCACAAAAAACTAGTGCAATATTTTCAAAAATAACGGTTTTACAAGCAATTGTATAAAAAAATTAACGTGTTGAGATATACAGTTTCTATTATGTTTTTACCTTCTCCTGTATATTGTTTCCTTCGAAGTAACACCATATGATATGCATTTTAAACTTGTGGTCCAAACTTTTAGATAATACAAGTTATAATGCTTTACTGGAATTTGTTAGGACTTAAGCTTTCTCCACCAATTTTATAACTTTTGCAGAATTTTAAGGTTTAACTTTCAATGTATAATTGTAATACAGGCTGACATGTTATGGTTCTTATAAAATGTTGGCAAATCTGTTAGCCTTACTTGAATAGCAATCTGGATAAAAATGTTAATACTGGCATTGAAATGACCTAGAAGTTACCTTAATATCATTTGTTCAGTAGATTTGTTCGGCAAGTTGTGGCCAATTCAGAAATTTTGTGCTGCTGCGAACAATAAGTATTTCCCTAAAATCAAAGCACATATTTTGATATAAAAAACTATTAAATTGAGATATTTTATTTTGACCGTATGCAAACAACAGTACCACACTTAGAATTAATGGCATTCAATGTACTTAATATTACATACCTTAATTAAAATAACTCTAAGGTTTATAAGGAATGCTTTATTAAAAATGTCTACAATGAATTAATATTATAAATATTTTCCTTAATGTTTGTACAAAGAAATATTCAATTAAAAGTTCTTTATTAAAACAATGATACTTGCTTTTAAAAGAGTAAAATATTACTAATTTTATTTAATACAAAAAATTTTTTTTAATATTTGCCTAAATAGAGTAATATTTTTTTTGGAAAAATCTAAATAAACGCAATTAAGTTGAACAACTTAGGGCGGCTGGAGTTGAGTATAAATTAAAACATTTTACTTTAAAAAATAAAATTTTTGTTTAAGTTCCAAATATTTAAGGTTATTAATATTTTGTATATTTTTTAAAGTTTATTTGGCTCAAGGCTAAGTATCACCAAAATTATTTATGCTTAATTACACACATACAAACTTTTACACATACTTTAAATGTATTGCTGCCATATGTATACTTTTCTAATGATGAAAATTTTCATAATTAAAATCATTATATATTTGAATTAATGGTTTACTTTACAATTTAACTGATTTTTAGCTTTAGAGGCAAAACCAATTTTAAAGATTTTGTAATACCAAACTCAATATTACTTTAAGCAAATTTAGCTAAAGGGGTAATTGTTAAAATTATTCAAATAATAAAAATAAATTTTCTATACTATATTCAATTACAGTTTCTTTTAGCAGATCTCGCTAATGTTTAATACCAAATAATGTTAAGAAATTTTAAGTATTTTAACAACTTCCCTGTCCCCATTCAACTCACTTTGTCTTTGCTCTACGCACACTGGTTTTTTTGATTAACTTCATAACATGCATATATACTACAAAAAATAATTTTATAATTTTTAATAATATTTATCTTATTTTGATTATTTTATTTTGTGACTCATATGTCACCCATGAACGTAGCAAAAAAAATTTTTTTCTTCACCAAGTCCAATGAGTACCATATGAGGATACCGATCTAGGGAAAGCTATTCTAAGTTGTGTAGAGAAATGAGTCATATGTGACTCATGAACTTGATCAAATGGACTCTCGTGAGTCATATATGACTCATTGGACAGGGAAGTTGTTAAGTAATTTTGATATTATTTGGCTTAAAAACGTTAACCACTAGCAGTTAGATGGACAAAGAAGTAAAGCTTAAGCGGCAGTCTTGTGACAAGGACTTAGGAATTAACAAAATTTGTTTATATTGGAACTTTTCTTGCTAAAAGGCATATAGTGACAGACCTTTCCAGACATAAATGTTAAACAATTTTTTTTTTGGAAATAAGTAAAAGGAACATAAAAATAATGTTAAAATAAATAAATGGTAGTTTAAGCGTCATCCACAGAAATCTGAAGAGTCACCATACTAGATTGATGTAAATTGAAAAAAAATTCGTACCTTAAATATTTATATAAAAAATAGTTTCCCCTCCCCATCTTTATTTATTAGCATTACGAACCATAATAAAATATTTTTTTAAGATTTCTCTTTTAGCAAATAATTTAATTTATTCAACACTGATAATAAAAACAATGATTTCATTTCCTATACAACTCCGTTGACACTTTCAAGTACATATTTATTGTATTCCAATCAAGAAAAAGGAGTTCACTGTCAAGGTTTATACACCCACCCAGCCCTATTACCCCCAACGGTTGTAGCAAATGAGAAAAGAAAGCAGCTGGAAATAAATTGTACGATTTATGTATGTTTTTTTTTTTCAAACAAATAAGTACAAGATTTTGACACATTTTTCTTTTTTTTTTTGATAAATTGAAGAAATATTTTTAAACATTTCCTTATTCATATGTTTTATTTGTACGTTCATACATACATACATACGTACATTTATATGTATATATATATATTCATTTCTGCATGTTATCACACATACTAAGTAATGTATTGTATGAAAATTTCGTTAAGTATGTGTAACTTGATAGAAACATGACTTCCTTAACGGATATGAAAAAATAAAAGCCAAGGACGTATTTATTTTAATGTTGTTTCACCCCTTTTTGTAGTACAACAGATTGATGTTTTTAGAAATTGTGAGAATTTTTTGTACAAATAATAAAGTCTCCAAACTTCGGAGTGTTTTATGATAAAAAATGTTTAATTAAATGGAAAATTATATTAAATATTTATTATCACTTGCAATAACAGATTTACAGACCATTGCCTCTTTATTTGTTACGCTTATTTACATTAAGACAAATTTGAAAGTAATTTACAGTCGTCTTATTTAACCATATTGTATTGTAATTTTATTGGAGGCGTCAGTGTTATTTTAAAATTTTACCTTATTGTTAAGAAAGCAATATTTCTGATATTTTTTTTAAATCATCCTCAAACATTTGATAGAATAGTTTTATTTCAAAGCATTCTCTCTTTGTTTGCTAGGTTATAGGTCTTATTGGTGTTTCTTCACTCTTTCTCAATATTTACTCCAACTATGATAAACTCAAGACTGCTCCATGCAATATTCTTTAAATAAGATGCAAAGCTCTTTTTTTAAACCAAACTTAATACCCTAATGATCCGAAAACAGACCGACTGCTAAATTATCTTAGGAGTCTTGAGCAAATGTTTTAACATGTATCAAAGAAAGAATGATAAAATGAATATACCTACGGTATACTTTTTTATGGTAGTTAAAAAAAATACACTGGTCAACAAATCATTCCTTTTTTCTTTTGCACAACAATTTTCAAACTTTTTCCCTATTGGTTCAATTTTATACATTAGCTTGACCATATGAATACTTCCTTGAAACCTTTTTTAAAATCCCAACGAGAAGTAAGAAACACAAGTCATCTTGTAAAAATCAGTGACAGCGAGCGAATCTAATAGCGCTTTTAAACCTCTGCTGTTCAAAGAAAAAAATCTATATGACTTGATTGAGCGTTTTTTATTGGACATTCATTTTAATAATGAACTAACAATAAGTATATAAAATTTATATCTAATAAAAATAAATATTAAATTTGAGCCAATTGAGCTTAATAATTTGTAAAATTTATAAAAATTGGTTGACTTAAATGCAATTAATGCTTATGTTGCATTCAAGTCGACCGCATTTATCCATGTATGCTGTTTTTTATAAAGCGAAAAGCATGTTAAACTCCTTAATCACAGGATATTTGCAATTTGGAAAAGCGGTATCTGGACAATAAAAATATATATATAATTAACTACTGCTGGAGCATTCAGCGTGGTTCCTTAATGCCAGATTGCGTAAGACAACCGAATAAAAATTAAGTTTTGTTAAAAATAATCTTTTGTTTAATAAGACTTTTAAACAATAAACTTTAATTCCTAAATTAAAATTTCAAATATATATAGAATTCAATACAAAACATCATTCAGCAAGTCTACTGTTAACCAGTGTAATGTATTTGCAATATTTCTATGCATTTTCTTTCTCGAAGCAATTTATTTAGTTAAACAAACCATCCATATGCAGGTTATTCTATACAAGTGATTTTCTTTAAATAAAAAAAATTTTTTTTAATGATAAAAATTTTTAGAATTTGTATTTTACTGTGGACTTAAAAGCTCCTTATAAGCTGCGCAAAAGTTTTTTTTCTTATCTTTATTAGAGTGACAAATATATTTTTCATTACTTTTTTGAAAAATTCTTTGTGTAATTATCTTATGCAAATAAATAGAAAAATTTTATTTTTTATTTAGCTGGCAGCCATTTTAAAATTTCGATAAATAACCAAAAGTATAATTTTTAAAAGCAGATACAAAGAAAACTAATATTTGAATATTTGTCATGAGTACAGCTTTAAAATAATTTACTTTGTACTTGAGAGAAATTTTCTTTCAAAGAAAATATTTCACAGGAGATTATTTAAAATATTTTTTGTCATTGTCGGTTTAACAATATTTGCTTGTCACGCTGACTGCCTTTGGAA
The DNA here is from genome assembly GCA_003055125.1 of Paykullia maculata. Taxonomy (NCBI): domain Eukaryota; kingdom Metazoa; phylum Arthropoda; class Insecta; order Diptera; family Rhinophoridae; genus Paykullia; species Paykullia maculata. The sequence goes on along the minus strand of NDXZ01008597.1, from coordinate 6,530 downwards.
ACTTCATTATTAAACTGACGTTCCTTTTAAAGGTGTGCAAGTGTTTTCCCCACATCATGATATAATTTTATATTCCTTGTATTCATTAAATTTAACTTAACTATTTTAGGATTCTGTATTCTTTTGAATAAACAATATTAAACAAAAACAAACAACCATTTTACAATAATAATCATCAAAAAGACACGAACATTTATGTAAAAACACTAAAAAATTATTAATCGTGCTGGAGCGAAAAGAGCACAAAATTAGCAGCGAAAAAAGCAAAGAGAAAACAACAAGAGTACTTTAACTTATATAAAAGTATTTCCTATTTCTTTAAACATTTAATTTTATTTGTTTTCCACTAAATACTTGTTTGACTTAGTTAATTGGATAATCTTGTATGATAAATATAAGCAGCAAAAGAAACAGCAAACAGTATGTACATCAAAAACTTTTTTTTCTTGTTCTCGAAAAACAGCGCTAGTAAGTAACGAAAATTATTTTTTTTAACCATAAAGCAATTAACATACATATTTAAACGCTCTGACTGACTATATTTTTAAAGATGAGTTTTTTGTATGACAGTGTGGCATCCATTCACACATTTTGTTGCGACTTTCTCATGTAGGACAGAACTCTATACGATTTTTATCAGTCAGGGCCTTAATTGTGCTCCAACCTAAAAAGCACATTAAAGTTAAGCTGATTTTGATTTTTGTTTAGTTACAAAAGCAAAAATAAAAAACATGAACTATATTGTGTAGCACTGTTGCCAAGAGTTGCAAATAAAAAAGGACAAGTCAAGCTTGACTGCATTAAAGATAAAGACGAAAAAAACAGCTCAAACTGCATCTGTTCAATTTGCCTAGTTTTTAAAACTAAAACTGTATTTTTATTTTAATCTCTCTGATCTGATATGGATATTTTATACATTTTAATACTCCTGATGAAATTTTTGCAATTTTTTTTGTTGAGAATTAAGTATTAAAAAAGCTTGTATAAGTTTTAAATATACTAACCTGCCAATACTGTACAGTAGATTGGTTAAAACAAAATATATCAAAAAACTTTTATAAATAAATTTTTTTTTAAAAACCTTTAAAACTAGTTTAAAAATTTTCAAACAGAAAATTATACAAATACAGTTTTTAATAGAAAATATATCAAAAGTTTTCCATAAACATTAAGTTGAACGAATATTTAAAGAGTATTAAAAATTACATAATAAGAAGTGATGTAATTGCAAAATAAACACCTTCAGAGATGTAAAGCAGAGGTGCCCATCTCTAAAACTGCGATTGTATTGGTGAGAAAGTTTCCAAGCAAACACAAAATCAGCCGTTTGAAATATGATGCTGCATTATATTTTTTAAGGTAAACTTTTATGCATTTGAACTTTAAAAAAAATGTTTAAATTGCTTTTACACATGGTTTGATTCAATGGAACGAGAAAAATGAATGACCATTTCTGATAAAAAATTTAATAAACATATTTTTGAGAAAATTTTGCAGAAACTAAATTATATAAATGAGTGTATTACTTAATTTGACGGATCAAAAGAATAGGTAATTAGCAAAAAGCAAATAAATTTCGAATGTGTTAATTTTATCAATTTGAAATGAAACACTTTGGTTTGCTGGGTAAGCATTCCTGAAAAAATTCCACCTATGTATATATTATTTTAACATGCGCCATGCTACCTTTTCCATAAAGTGGCATTCCATGCCTCGTCGGTTTTTGTCCACCAGACACATAATCCCTCATAGAAATCTCATATAAATTTCAAAATTTAATTTTGCAACATTTATAAAAAGACTCTCAAAATCAAATCAGAAATTCCACTTTCATATTCATTTAGCATATACCCCAAGCTACCTTTTCCATATCGTGGCATTCGAATGCATAGCATCCATGGCTCTTTCATCGGTAGAAAAGTTGACTAAACAATTACCAGCTGTTTCACCTGTGTACTTGTTACAAAATATGTACATGTTTTTTTATTTGAATTTATTGTAGCAATGAGTTACCTGGTTTTTTGTGTCGACAAAAATTTTATTATTTTCAGTGGTTGAGATATAATTACATATTTTTTTGTTAAATAAATATACATTTTAGAGAAAAAATTGTTTTTTTAAATTAAAAATGGCTTTCTTTTGGAACAAAATTCGCGAAGCTTAAATATATTTTATGACACCCGCCAGTATTATATCGGACAAAGTGTTATGCTCCAGCTCGGTATCTCGTGAGCTGATTCTGCAAACAGAAATTAAAAGTCCATACTTTAATTTTCTGGCTGGTTTTCGTCAGAGGTCTCAAGAGCACCAAACCAGACCGGATTAAATAGACTTGGTAAAATTATTAAGAAAGAAACAAGAACGAGTAAAACGTCTTCGCCGTGGACGACGTTCATTATCTACCAAACCAATAATTTAGTCGTCGCTTGCTCATCAACGACTAAATGAAAGAGCATAAGAATATGTATGAGGTTGTCTCCGCACAATTGTGCTATGAAATGACCACAATTGATGTAAAGCCCTATCTTTTTTTATTATTATTATTTATCTTTATATTACAAATAAAGTAATGTGTGATAGAAAATATGAAATTTTTTTTCAGAAAACTGTCAAATTTACACATTGCCTTACAACGGTGCATACTAGAATGCAGTACTGTAAAGCTGAATTCACAAAAATTTTGTTCAGACACAATGGGTAAATTCAGCTTAAAAGCTTATAATTGAACATTATATTAACTACGTCGAAATACACATTATACAGGATATGTTAATCAATGTGGGATATCGCAATCAAATATTATACCATGCGAAACCCAATGCACCTGGAATAGTGGTAATTTACTTTAACAATGTCATAGCTAAAGTAAAGTAAAAGCGCTATATTCGGCTGTGCCAAATCTTATATACTCTTCACCAAGTCAATGTATGTATGTTTGTTTGTATTCAGATGTTTTTTTTTTAATAAAATACATTTTTGTCCATGTAGGTTTTTCGCCTATATCTTTGGGGATTTATGGGCCACTTAGTCTAATTTTTTTTCAAATGATCCGAAAGGCGTGTCCAACACACAGATATAAAAAACATGTCTGAAGTTTATCCAGAAGCTGTAAAATATGAATTTTTTCTTCTGTTTTTTTTTGCTTATATCTCAGCCGGTTATACCAATTTTCTCAAAAGTATCTCAAAAGTTTGATATCACATACAAGTCTGGGTGACCTATGGGAGCTACAAAAACTTGATTTCAACCAACACATGGACATACGGATAGACGGACAGTTGGACAAGGCTAAATTGACTTCACCATCTATAAGGTTTCAGAATATATATACTTTATAGGGTCGCAAATGAATATTGTAGAAATTACAAACGGAATGACAAACCTATATATACCCTTGCCCCCTGTGGTGAAGGGTACAAAAACCTAATTTCGATTAATACGGCAATAGTTCTAATTTAGAGTCGTCAAAACAACTTCTAGCGTAATCGGTAAACCGAAAAAAAAAAAAATTGTGTTTCATAAAGTTTTAACAGTAAGAAATTTTTAATTAATTTTAAGTTACATACATATGTATGTACATTCATAACTTTATTTTTATAACTCCTATGAAACAAATCATAAAACTTGAATGTTCTACTGTTTGTTAACATTCAAAATCCATAATCAACAAAGCCTAAAATTTTTTCAATTTATCTTGTGTTTGCTATATCACTGTATCATTGATAAAAAATTTTATAAAATAACGCATTGCCCAAAATCATTTTTTATCTTTTTAAATTTGTTGGTAAATGAGCAAAGATTTTTTCTTTAAGGTTGAATAATTTTAGAAAATATTAAATTTAACTGCTTTAATTACAATCTGGGCTTAACAACAGGCAACTGATTTGTCCATTTTAAGTTTTAAAAAGGCAAATTTAATAAACAGTGTTTTTGACATTAAAACAAATGTAGTCTGATTATATATTGTTTAACTCAGATCGGCTTTAATAAAACTTTACTTTACAAAATGTTTTTGGTTTTTCTTTAATATCTTTTATACATATCTAATTTTTTTTATATTATCCGTAGAAAATTAAAAGAAAACGTACCCAACTTTTTCTGGTTGGTTGGGTAAATAAACGGAAAATCCTAAAAGCTAAAATTATTATTGTTTGGAATTCTTTGAACTTAATGCATATTATATAATATATCATACTTATGTATATGTATGTACATATGTAAATTTTAAAAATAAAAAAGTTGTTTAAACATTAAATAAAACCTTGTAAATATTTTTTAAAAGATTTATTTATTTCTCGTAGGTTATTCGCTTAACCCACGCCTCCACCCACAACCCCATTTCTATATTCACAGGGGAATAAACATGTTATATTTGGATAATAATTGAATGAAATTCATCAAAATTAATGCAGACATTACAAACAGTGAAGTTGAACTGTAGCATTTGGGAGTTTATTTTTCATTTTGCAAAAAAAAAAAAAACAATCCAATGTAATAGTGTTTCTCTTACATCCGTCAGCTTCAAAGCATAGTTTTCAAACAATTACGTGCGTGATTTTAATATATATTTTTCAATAATTAATTTTCTGCTAAATTAAAAAAATAAAATTTAATTTCAACTTGTCTTAAAAGTTTTGTTTAAACTTGTTTGTTAATGCTTTAATAGATTTCTCTTCGTTTTGTTATTTTGGTAGAGAAAGTAAATAAGTTTAAAACAACATGAGTTTTTATTAAAAACTAGTTGCATCATTTTAATGGTCGAACACAATACGAATAAGCTGCAAAAATAAATTTTATGAAACATATTATTTGGATTTCAAAAATATAAAATGAACCTTGAAAAAATTTTATTTACCGTTTAAGGATGAATATTAAAAAAAAAAACCAAGTTTGGATTCGTTAATAAATTAAATAGTTTATGGAAATTTTTATTATTTAAGAACTAATAAGACATATACATTTTAATTAAGACAAAATATTATATTATTTCAAAAACATTTCAGAATATATTGCCTTTAGAATTTCAAGTATAACAACAAATCTATTCTTGTTTTATCCAAATTAAAAATTCACATTAATTGATATAAGCAAACTTTATTTAAAAAAACTAGTTACCAAAACTGTAACGTTTTAAGCATCAGTATCCCAACAATAAAAATCTTAAATCTTATTAGCTTACAAAAGTGATGAGCAAAATGAATAAATTCAGCAGTTTCTTCAAAAAAATATTTAAGGAGCTCTAAAGCAGAGACTCTACGCGAGGAATCTCATGCAAAAATCATATAATCTTTCATAGAAGTGGAAGCGGTCCCCAACTGCATTCTGCCTTGCTTCCGAGGAAGCATAATTTTTTACTGGGTATTGTAACCTTTTAAATAATTACAAAAAGTTGTCAAAAACAGGCAAACATATCTTTTGTAATTGGGTTAGTACTAATACAAACTTATATTCTTGCCTCTTACATTAACAGGAAACGAAAATGTGTTTGTTAAAAAAATACAATTTAAGTGCAGCACTTTGTGCAAATGTTATAAAAACTCTCTTTAAATGAATTAATTTTCTTTACTAATTATGACTTTGTTGAATTTCCTTGAAATACATATAACAGTTAATGAATGTTTGTGATAATCGATTTAAAAAAAAATTAAAATTTCAAGAGCAATATAAACTTATGTTTTCAATGAATGAACTCAATAGCTTATTTGGCAAAAACATGATACCAGCCAACTGGCACAATCAAGTGAAGCCCAAAACACATGTAACTACATAGAACATACAGCAAAATAGTACAATATTAAATTATTTGTAAAAAGATTGATTATTGAAGCCTAATATTATTATTTATATCTATAAATTTCCACATATTTTTATTTCCATAAATTTCCAAATAAATTATCTTTTCATAAAAAATTTTCGAGAAATTCTACAGATATTATTAAATTCCCTAAAATTATTTCAAGTGTTTTACTTTTAAAATTATTTTAAGTTTAATATAAAAAAAATTGCAATAATCCTTTATTTGTTTTTTAAATAGTAAAATATAATTAAATCAAAACTCCGGTAACGCTTGTTTCCAATATTACCCATTTGTAAACTTCTGTTTAAATGATTTAAATGACTAAAAATATATACCAACATGCTGGTACAGTTTTAAAAATATGAAATCCTTTTTGTTTTTGCATTAGCGGTTGATGCCGTAAGCTCAACCGGCTGGCAGTATCACATAAATGCACCAGCATTTTGGTAAGTTAATATTAAAATCAGCAAGAAAAAGCTTTTGTTATTAGTGTAATTGATAATGCTAGTAGTCCATTTTCCCCTCCTGTTCCTTTAACTGATTAAATAACTGCTCACCTTGTAGTAAACGTTATCTTTTTAGCTCAATAATTTTTAGGTGATCAATACTTGTCAGAAAGCAAGTAACGATCCTCAAAACTAACGCCTAGTAGTGTCCTTTTTGTCACTTTCCATAGTAATGAAAAATTCTTTTTTAAGAAATTTAATTTATTTTTAAAACACACAAAACTACT
>NDXZ01008591.1:0-10101 GCA_003055125.1 Paykullia maculata | reverse complement strand
ATCAATTCAATGAAATAAAAATGTAGTGTCATAAGGGCTTAAGTAATCATATCAACCCATTAGCTATAGCGCTTCTTGATAATTCATCGGAAGTCAAAAGACTCAAAAGACACCACATACTTGACTTGCCATACAGGAATTAATTGTGTTAATTATTACATCTTTATATAGAATTTATTAATATATACATCCTGTAATTGTAACTATTGCATTATTGTATTTAAGTATTTGTTGTTCTCACTGGAGTTCAACATATAATGTCATTTTTCTATTTTATCGAATTTACTTAATGTCCTTGAATGGATAGATTGTAAATAAAAAGTAAATATAAAGAAAATGCATACCCTAAAGAACCCAATAGGGACCTCTTTAAAGCATTTATTTTGTATTGTAAATATATTGTTTTCACAAACAATAATTAAACCTAAAGTGTTTAGTAGCTAATATGTATTTCAAAGCTAAAGTAGAAAACTAAAAGCAAGTTATCAATAAAAGCTTTATTTAGAACACTTAAAGTACCCTTTAAAAATAATTTTGTATATTCCTCCTTTACTTTATTAGACAATTCCTTTTGTAAATGTTAAATTCTACGCTCTGCTTTAGTATCTGTTCTAAAGTAGTGGTCGCTTGTATATGGGATTTGTTTTTATTAGAAGTAGTTTTTAAGCTGCTTTTAGTTTCTTAGTTGCTGTAAGATAAAGTTTTTTAATAATTTAAATCGAATAATATTTAATAATGTTTTTTAACTACTTTTTTTATTTGTTTTATTTTTTTTAAACACTTGTGTAAATGTCATGTCTACTTATAACGTTTGTATCTTTGGAGGATAAAATTATTTGTTCGCTGCTTAAATAATTAAAAAAGGAAATGCATCAATGTTAATTAATATTAACATATGTATACAAAAGTTTTAAGCACACAACCATCAACTTGTATTTACAACTGTATGAATGCACATGTGTGTGTGTGCATTTAACCGGAAGACATACATATACTTATATGCTTGAGTAAGCAAAGATAATTTAAATAAACCGACAGTTAATTCGCATTCAAACAACGAAAACATATTTGATTGCAATCGGACAGACAAAACATTTTTAATATTAAAGCACACATCATTTGCAATAATTTCTTTTTAACGTAAATATATACATACAAAAGTGTATATGTATGTGTGTTTTAATACTTTTTATATCTTATGGTTTCTTTTTTTTAAATATTTATTAAGTCCTTGCATAGAAGCAAAGACAAACCACATCTTTTCAACAACTATAAACAAGCGACTTTATTAAGGAGAATAGAACAAAATGTAGATTTTTATTTTTTTAATTAAAGAAAAATTAATATAAAAGCAGGCATTAATAGAGTGTTTAAGTTCAAACATTGGTATCTTGATTATTGCACAGTTTTAATTCTTGCAACTTTCCTTGGCGGTATTAGTTGCACAAGTCGATTGCGAAATAAATTCATATAAATTGCTTCTTATACAATAATTTTGGTTTTATAAAATTTTAGAAAATTCCAAATAATATCTATAGTCCTATAACAAACATTTCGCTATAACAATGGCTTTATATTAGATTCTAGTTTTAATTTTATAACAAATTTACTAATTATTCCATCAATTTTATTTTTTTTATGTCTGCTATTTATATTTTTGTATATATTTTATACTTCATTTTATTACAAATAGTCGTTAAATAAACTGTATTAATTACTTCATTATACTAACAAATAATATTATCATTTATTATTATAATAAATAGACAAGTGTGTATGAGTGCGCTTTAATTATTATTTGGCAAATAGTTTGTGCCTCTAATTTGTAAATCCTCTACCACAGATAAACAAACAACTAGAGCAACAAATTGGAATTTTACCTGCTGTATAAAATATTAAATGTATTAAAACCCCCCAAAAATAAAACAAGAACCACAAAAAACACAATTGGTAGATTCACAAGGTGTGCAAAGTTTTACTATATTTCAAAAAAAAAAAGAAGCCCAATGTATGCTGCAGAACAAAAATATCAAACACCAAAATTAAATTTAAGAATATTATGACTTTACCACAATACGACATGACAGCGTACGAAATGATAGCATATCTTGTGAATGCCTCAAATAATATTTATAATGACAATTTCGGTTGCTGCTTTCACTTGAGGGTAATTTTGTAAATCTATTAAATATTAAAGCTGTTTAGATTATCTGCTCAAAATACAGAGATGGAGTTGTCAGAATTTGTTGTTAAGGGTACGAAAATATACCAACAAAATAAGAAGAAGAAAAAAATAAACAATATCATCTAGAGAAAAGCTTAAAAGGAAAAATCACATATTTAGTCAATAAAAAAAAACGTTTAAGTAAAATTTTTATAGTTTTCTACAAAAAGAATAATTTTCAAAACCAGCTACGGTTTCATCTTCAGCACTCTTTGATCGGTACTACTGCTGTTGTATGTTAATATCATCTATTTAACTCACAATTTTATATTATTACTAACTGGGATTTCTCCCCTAACTACTTTATACTATTCTTAGTGAGTGAGAACGAAATTCACCAGCTGTTCAGATCTTTCTGTCATTTATCCTTGTCCCTAAGCACATTCTTGTCTTCGCTTTCATGCCCATCCGTCGAATGGTAACATATTAAAAGCTTTTATGCTTTTGTCCACCATCTTTATATTGCATTAAAGCAAGATGTAGTCAATTACACAGTCACTGTGCCTTTGGTGTGTTGTATGAAAGTTCCTATTTGAAAATTAGTTGAACTGTTATTATATATAAATGTCAATTAATATCGTTAGGCTTTAGTTCACCAAGAAAAGTATAAAGTAGTTAGGGAAGAAATCCCAGATACTAATAATATAAAATTGTGAGTTAAATAGATGATATTTACATACAACAGCAGTAGTACCGATCAAAGAGTGCTGGAGATCTAACTGTAGCTGGTTTCGAAAATACATTACACTCGGCTAGTGTCGTACTCGATTTTTCATAATATTCTTGATTTCATAATCACATGAACTAAAGTCTAACGATATTAATTGACATTTATATGTAAAACAGTTCAACTAATTTTCAAATAAAATTTCAAAAAGAGTAATTTTTAACAATAATTCAGGCATTTACATGCGTCTTAACTTGAAAGCTGCTGATCTGATTGACACCATAATATGTTTTTAAATTTTTTATGCAAATTTTCTTTCAGATTTCAACCCACCCATTAAATTCAAGACGTTAAGAATACACATATTTTACCGATAATCGTTTATATATAAAGTCTACAATTATTGATTGATACATAAGTATATCTTAAGTTGAATTGATGTTGAATTCTGATAGGTGGCGCTATATTTCCCCACCTACTTTTTGCATATATTTTTGGATATCTTTGCTATATTTTCCTTTAAAAACAATAATTTTTAAGAAAATTCTATAAAATGAGTTCTATATTCACTCTTTTTTTGTCAGAGTATGACTCATTGTTAGGTTATAACAAACATACATGTTTATTTAAAATATAATAAATTTTTAATTTATAATAAATTTCATTTAATTTCTATTACATTTTACCAACATTTTCCTTCATAAATAAATTTTACTCCGGACGAGCACAAAATCGAACAAAACTAAATGCAATATTTAATCAATTTTAATTCGATTAGTTTTGGGACAAATACACATTAAATGGATTTTAGTTATTTATATTGTGAATTGTATATAAATAAGACTTGGCTTTTTTTTTTGGTTTTGGTTTGTTTTCAATAGAAAAGTTAGCAACAACATTTAAATAAATATTTAACATATTCATAAAGCCATTAAATATTTATTGATTTTAATGTTTTGCTTTAGTTTTTTTTTTGAGGTATTTTTTTTTTAAATTTGTTTTTAATTTTAAATACAATTTTAACACATTAAAATTGACAAATGATTCATGAGACAATATTCTATGTGTGTCTATGTGTGTGTTTGTCTTTTTAGTGGTTGGCTGTGTGTGTGTGTATAACAAAAAGGTGGTTTTGTTTGTTTGGTTTTATTCATTTATATAATACTGTCCGTATGTGTATGTGTATGTATCTGTGTGTAAATGTTTAGAATGTGTTTAATTTTAAGCATAATTTACTTTGTAACAAAAATGCTCTTGTAATAAAGCAACTTTAAAGGAACCACATTTTAATCTTTTTGTCTAAAACTTAACAAATCATTTCCATTTTCGTTTGTGTGTGTATGTCAGTTTTTATTTCGTGCTATAAATATGTACATATGTATGTGTGTGTGTAGATATTCTATTACATATATTTGTATCTGACCTGTTTGTGTATATAAAAGTTAATTTGATGTTAAAACATAAAACCGCATTGAAAGCATATTAAACGCTTTAACATGAAATTAATGTTACTTTAAGTAGAAAATACTTTTGACCTAAAACCACACCCTTTTCAACAAAAATTTGTTCAAATATTTAACCGAATTTTTTAATGTCGAATGATAAGTTTAATTGCAGAAAGTTATCGATTTTTTTTTTAGAAAAAATCAATAAATTCTCTGTTCAAGTTATACTCTACCAAATATTTACTGCTTGCAACAACAACTACTTGGTGAGTTTGTGGTAGGTATTCCTTTTGTTCGGTGGCCAGTAGCGTAAGCGTCCATGAGCGTTATGATATACCTAAAGATGTTATAGTAACAATAGTCTTTGTGACACTGAAATTATAGAAAATTACCACTTTACTGTCATTACATCTATACCTTTTATGTTATTTTGTTTATTTTAATATAATCACTTTCTCAAAATTCTCTTTTTTTATAATAATTAAAATAAAACTAATTATATGATGGGGTTTTATCAGTATGCTTTATATCCAACTGGTAAGATGGTTCGAATCTAGCTGCGCTGGATATCACGCTAAGACTTATTAAAAAATTCGTAACAACAAATTGGTTGTCATAACATACTTTAGATGTGACATAACGGTAACGGACGCTGTGTCACTGGACATGGTGACATTCCGCCTTTTCGCTTAAATTAAAAACATAAAAAATACTACTTTTTAAAATTCATCTTAAAGCAAATGTTGGCGAAATTATTGAATTTTTTTTTGTTTTCTTCTTTAAAAATGTATAAAAATTTCCTTATTGAAAAAATCAAATTATAAAATCAATAAAATTTTACATAGATTGTGACTTTGTAAAAATTGTTGGGAAGTAGGGATGGCCAAAAAATATCGATATATCGATATATCAATATATCTTTTTTTTTTTTAATATCAATCGATATATTTCGTCGATATTTTACTTTGCAATATATCGATATATCAATATTTTTTTTTGCAATTTTCTTTCGATATTTTCGAACTCTGGTTGTGTATTTTATGTTATTAATTTGTAAAATAAACTTTTTGTTGCAGTTTTTATCGAATAGATTGTTACAACGCTTGCGTTGACATTAACTGCGTGATAAATTTAATTACATTTAGGGTACATATTTGAAAGTCTATAGCAACACATGGGCAAATAATTAGCGTTGAATACTTTTATGTTGAGTTGCATTCGGCGTTAGCAGTTCTATTGTGCATAAATCTTGTGGATAATGTGTCTTAAGGCCAGGGCACATAAAATCCGTCATACGTTATCCGTCGCCATTGTTAACTGACATTAACGTAACAACGGAAAAAGCTGACACAATGTATACTTTGTAAAAGGACATACAACACAAAAAGCTAAAGTAAAAAGTCAGCTTATAGTTGTCAAACTACCTTACGTACGTTAAAAGTTAAAAGTTGCCCAACTTTGGTACTTTGCCTTGACGATGACGTACCGAATAGGACAAAGTTAATAAGAAAAAAACATGTATTTCAACTTAGCCGTCAGTTGAAAATAACGAGGGATAACGTATGACGGATTCTCTGTGCCCCGACCTTTAACCATGTGAAGTTGTATGTGTCCAGCATTTTACGCCTGTTGTTTCTGAAGTCGCCCTAAAATATTTAACTTGTGTCTTCGATAGTAGAAGCAGTTTGACAGGTGAAAACATTATACAGATAGAGTTCCTTATGTCAGTATCTAATAGTTACTGGTTTAAATACATTTTAACAGCGCCTTACTTTGTAGTTTAATCACAAAAATAATTTTTTGTGAATAAAATTCGTTTTCAAATCGATATATGTATATCGACCAGCAACGATATTTAAAAAAATATCGATTGAAAACATATCGATATTTTATTGCATTTGCCCATCCCTAAACAGAAAAAAATATCAGCACTTTTTTTAAATCAAGGTGCTATTAAAATTCAGGATTAAATTTAATTATGGTTTTAATTAATTCAATTAATTATTTAATTAACAATTTTTTTTTATATTGTTTTTTAATTAGGTTCTTTATTGAAAAAATTTTTTTGCATTAAATAACTAATTCATTCAACCAACTGTCTTAATTGATTTAAGCTCCTATTGAAAATATTGGTTTTTTACCATCAAAGTTTTAAAATATTAAAAACTGATTTTGCTTTTTATATTTTTGTCGGCTGCATCGTGTAGTTGTTAAAGCGTTGAACTTTAAAACCGAAGTACCCCAGTTCGAATCACGGCAGAGGAAGAAATTAAAAAAATAATAAAATTAAAATTTTAAAAAAGGCCACAGGCATCACTTAACTTAGCAAGGATCTGTACACACCAACTAATCGTATGAGACGTTGTTTCGAGGCAACGATAGATGGCACAAATGTTTTATTTTCAATGATATTGATATTTTTTCAAATAAGATTTTGATTAGTTCAATTAACAACTTGTTTTAAGTATTTATTTTTTTAAATTAATTTTTTAGTTAAAATCTAAAACTTTGTTAATTGGAAAAAAACCGCTGTTTTTATATTAATAATATTTTAAGTAATTATCATTTTGGTGAAAGGTGCAAATTTGAACATTTTTTTCCTTGGTTGAATCATTTTGGTGATTAAAACAATTTTTAAGTTTTTTCTGTGTAGTGGGAAATTTTGATTAAATCTTCCATTAGCGAAAATTTTTAAATTCTTTAAAGTAATTGTAGAATATTTAGAAACATTAATATACATACATTTGTAATGTATAGTTTTGTGTATGTGTGTGCGTGTAACAAACAAACTAGCAAATGAAAGTAAAACTTTAATCATTTCCTTTTTTATTTGTTTAATGAGTTTTGATTTAAGGACTTTTGTAATTTATTTTCAAAAATAATCCAGCTAGAGGTCTGATTTTGTAAATAATAAATTTATATCCCCAGGAGTTTTTTGAAAACAAGGTAAAATATTTAAGGCATTAAAACTTATTGCCTTAAATTTTCACAATTTTACCCGAATTTAAAAGCTTTTAATAGATAGCACCGTTTTGATCCCAGCAGAACATAACTTTAGCGCCAAGTATATTTGACTTTGGTGTCGATGTTCCTATTTGGCCAGGATTTACATCCAATTTTTGCACTTTGCTAAAATCTATTTAAACAATGCTCTTGAAAAATATAAGAAATTCAGCGGCATTTGATTTTTATTATTTTTTGAATAAAATTATCACTTAATTTCAGTATATTTCTCTAAAATATGCTTTTGGTTACCTTTTTTTCATTTACCGGTTACAACAATTTCTCATCCATGACAACATATTTTTCTTACCCTTTAACTCTCAAACAACTTATTTTTACTTACCCCTTAAATCTCATAATGATGAGATTCAAATTACATGTAAATCTTTCTTTTTTTGCGTTCAAATTTAATGTTTTCTATTTTAAATTGTTTAAATTAATTTTTCTTCTTTGTGTTTTACTTTTTTTTAACAGAATAAACAAACAAATTCCTGATTCAAATTATTTGTGTATTTATTTCTGAGAAATATTTCTTGTCAGGCAGGACTTATTAAGCGAGTTGACAAATGCCTGCCTTCACTATAATTCACATTCGGACAGGAATGTGTTGTATTTAAGCAAACGTGTGTGTAATTAAACGATTGTTTTACAATTTACACCAACATCGGCAACAACAACAACAAAAAACCCACCAATACTGATGTTAAGGCCCGTTGAGTTTGTTGCTTATAATCTGGTGGTGCAGGTTGGCGAAAAGCGGCAACACAATGCAATTTAATCAAAACTTTGAATGTCGTTGGCAATAATGATGATTATGATGGTGTCACATATAGACAAACAAGTTTTCTGTTTGGTTGCTTCGTTGGTTGGTAGGTGATCCTGTGATTAACTCATATTATTAAAGGCAACCAACTGATTCTGGTATTTTTCATTATTATGTACTTTTTTTGTGTATCTTGTTTGTTGGGTTAAATTTTGTTTGTTTTTTTTTTTCAATATTATGGCTCATCTGTCTAGTGGGTGGTGCATGCAGCTGAAATAATGTGCCTTTTGGTCATGTTAATGTGGGCTGAATAATTATGGCATTCTTTTGTAATTAAATAGCGCACATCAGGAATCATATAACAGCGCCATATTGCCTGTAAACTATAATCATGCACGTAAAATGACTCACTCATTTACACATACAATTACATAGAAGTTACACATAATTAGTATATGTGTATGAGAGTGTATAGTGTTGTTGCTCAATCAATTGGTAGCTGCTTGGCCTTTTCGATTGACACCTTTTAATTAAAATAAAAAATCTCTACAGGAATTTAATTCACTACGATTTGGCAATAACGATTCAAGTTTATAAAAGTGTTAATATTTCTCTGTTGTAATCTTGTCAATCTGTTGGAATAAAAATTTACATAAAAACGCAACTAATTTTTTTTCATTTTATAGAATTCCAATAATATTAGAGTTTAGTTTTACAAAGATTAAGGATTCACAGGGCGTGAACAGAAAATCAAAAAGAACTGGAAAAGGTTTTTGGTTAAAAAAACAAAAACGAAATATGTTTATTGCTGAGAGTAAAATAATTCTGCAGACAAAGATAGAAGTTTACAGGCAAACAATTTTGTAAGAGTGTAGAAAAGGAAATTTGTATATTGCTAGAAGTAAACAATTTATGCAAAGATTTATATAAATTTAAATTGCTTTATATTTTAACAAATTTGTCGCTTAAAATTTTTTTTTGTGAGAAGTTTTTTAAAGATATTAGCAAAATACTACTAAGAAGTAGGAAAGTTAAGTCGAATGGAGAAACTTACAAGTTTTGCTTAAGTGTTCGCTTATATCTCTAAAAAACAAAATCGTACAATACAAAGTAAAAATTGCGATTTCTAACAAGAACCCCGTAGTTAAAACGTATTCAAATGGACTAAAATTTAATAGTTGGATGAGTTTAAAAGGTCATCGCTAAACATTTGACGCAATACTAATACTGCATATGATTTACCCCACATTCAAGCTATTTGGGGCTACTACAGCAAAGTTTTATTATTTGGAATAAAGACATTGCTTTTAGAATATCTCAAATACATATTTACCCAGCAAAAACTAAGTAATGAATTGCTCTTACTTAATATCATACTTTTCAATGACTATAACATACCGGCTGCATTATACTAAGAAGTAGTTTTTTAAAAACAAGCTTATATTGTGAAATGTAATAGCTTAGTGATGAGATATCTAAAAAAAAGTAAATGCTCCATACACTTTGGCCGAAAATATTGTGAGGAGCCATTTTAATTAGTTATTATGATTCTCATTTGGGTTAACATACTTCAAGTATACGCAAAGAAAAAAAACATGGCTGAGTATGGTTAGGGTAATATGATCACAGACAATTTTAAAATTCTTAGATTACTGCAATCATTATATGATTGCAACAATCATAATATGTTTGTAGTCATATTTTACGTCAATACCACGATCATATATATGGTTGCAAAAATCATTATATGATTACAAGAACCATTATTTGATTGTCCAAACTATAAACTTGGTGACGAATAACCATATATATGATGCCCTTAGAATATTTAATAACCATAATCTGAAACCATCATATTTATGATTATCTGTAACCAAGTTTATAGTTTAGACAATCACATAATGATTCTTGCAACCATATATATGATTATGGTATTGACGTAAAATATAACAACAAACATATTATGATTGTTGCAATCATATAATGATTGCAGTAATCT
>NDXZ01008588.1:0-14233 GCA_003055125.1 Paykullia maculata | reverse complement strand
TTCTATTTTTTTAAATTGTTCATAAGGAAACAAATAAATTTTTTGTAGTTTCGTAAAATCAAGTTATTTTGTTAATTTAGTAAGGGAAAAAATGAAAATAAATAAATTTTACCGTTAGGTCCCTTTCTATTTGCACTTAGAATCGTCGACTTCACTTTTATAAAACGCGCATATCTCTGGGAGGGAACACTTTTGGGGCATGGGATCGGTCTCATTCGATGCTCAGATGTTGTCCACATCAAAAAAAAAAAAAGTGAAAACTGTTTTTTTTACCCTTAGGTCCCTTTCTCTATGCGCTGTCACATATTAAGAATCGCTGTCATAAACTATAGACATACTTGAGTTAAATAATGAAAGTAAAAAACTTAAGCGTTTTTTGTTAAACTTTTATTTTCTTATTGTTGTTGCTGCTCTGAGTGTTCGTTTTTTGTTGTGCTGGTTAAAGTTGTAAGCATTTTATATCAACAGCAGGAGATCAGTTCCTTATTAATTAAGAATTATTTTAATTAAGGTAATAAATTTCCCAAAAACAGGCAACATGTTGAAAACAAAAAAAAAATTACACAACAACAAATAATAACAAAAAAACTGCAGTCCATGGACAAAGGTAGAACATGTGAACAAATAAGTGTATGTATTTGTAAAATCGGAGTTGCCAACTTTTTATTAGTAGCAGTCGAATACTATATAAGGCTTTAAAGGTTACTAGATTGAATTGGAATTATTTGCCTAATTGTAGAAAAATCTGGGAAGTGAAATTCGTGGCTTCTAAATGTAGCAATTTTTTATATTTAATGTAAACAATGTCTAGCAAAACCTTTTTTTATTTATCCTTGAACGTATGAAATTTAAAATTTTAACCTAGTAGAGGGAAACCACATAAGTACTATCTACTGTAATAAACGTTTGTGGATACGTACCACCGGAGGCCTTTCTATACCTCGATAGTAATGGTTTTATACAAAACGAAAATGGCGTTCCTATAATTTACCACATATATAGACGAGCCAATAATAAGGCTATTGATAGCAACCAACTTACAATAGACAACCGCAGATTTGATACTAGCGTTTTTTCACGAGATAAAAATATGATCCCAAACTTAAACGTGTATAAAAAATATTGGTGGCTCACAAAATAATTCATGTTTTATTATTTTTTACCACCTTGACTGTTTTTCCTCTTTTTTAATAGCAAACAAAGTAAGGATTTTTTCTACGTTTTTCCTTGAATTCATATATTGATAGTACATTAACATATTTTGTTAAACTAATAATAAATACATATACAACATTTAAAATGATATTAACACACTTAATGTACATGAGAGCTCGTCTGGGACTACTAAAGAAAAAAAAAAACGTTTGTGTCTTAGGCACTACATATATTCTTCAAGTAGCCCGCTTAGAATTATTGATATTTTCATGCCATTTTTATGCCATTTTTTAACTACAAATACAGTTTTTTTTCAATTTTAAAAATAATCTTACTTTGGCTATTACTAAGCATGAACTGAATTAATTTTTGTACTCGAAATTGTCTCACTCTCATGAGTGACATGAAGTTTGCTTAGCATTTTGTAGCCCAAATGCTAGTGATCAAGAAATAAATGTTATTCATCCTTCATCTAAACTAATTTTTAGTTTAAATAATTTAAATCTATGCGTTTGCTGACAGTATACAAATAAAATCTACCTGATTGTAAAAACTCAGTTTTTATTGACAGTTTTCTGGTAACACCTTTTTCTTCACAAAAAATTAAGCTCTTCGCCATGAAAAAAAGGACTTATTCGCCAAGAATATTAAATGTTGCATGCGTTCAAAAAAAAACCACCAAAATAATGAAGAAACGTATGAATTTCTTATTTATTAAGCGCATTGACTACAACAAATCAGACAGACAGAGATACAGACGTAGCAACGAAACAAACAGACTGGCTTTGCGTAATTAACAACCAACAAATGAGTCACAATTTATGTTGTTGCTGATTTTGACGCTGATGAGATTGCGTAGCGCCCTCTTTTGGTGCACGCTGAAATATTTTGCTGTTACTGCTTTGCAATAGCAGCAAAAATATGATGAACAAAAAAAAAACATTAACATCATGTTGTTTTGCCTTTTAAGTATTTGTTGTAGTTTTTGTGGCATTTGGTTTGTTGTTGTGATTGTGGCAGTATGTTTCAAAGGTTTTCACCACAACAACATGTTGTTCTGTTTATTTTTGTTTTTTTGCTTCATGCCTTAATAATGTGGGTCATTGTAGATCAATTGTCATTGATAGCCGGGAATATTTCGTATTTTTATTTATGTTTGTTTCTTGTCTGGTTTTATTTCATGTCTTTTCTAAAGGAGATGTTGCTTGTTCTTAAATTGCTTTTGGTTGTAGTTGTTGTAACAACATATAAATCAAGCTATAGAATGTCAAAAAAATTTAATTGGTAGAAAATTGTTAAAAAAAATATTATTTGTTAAAATTTTCCCTTTTTTTTTGCCAAAATATAAAAAATAATAATAAAAATCGTGTTGCTTTTAAAATCTATATCTAAGATACTTTGTTTTCTTCTAAAAACGTGTTATTGTTTAAAACACTTGCTGATAAAAATCCTTGTCGTTAAGACGCTGTCTTAACCCAATAACCCAAAATAAATTGATGATGTATTTTAAAATTTCCTAAAACAGTGAAGAAGCATAGGACACCATTAGTAGTGCTAAACAAATTTGTATTTGTGTTTTTTAAGAAAATATTTATATTAAGAGATTTTGATAAAATTTCAATCTCTATTTTAAAGAAATTTTCATTCAATAATTTACGTTTAGAAAATCATTTATAAATTTCATTTTAACAGAAAATTTTGGTAAGTATTTTCAAACATATTCTCCTTGTATTGGATAAAAGTGTAGGTAATGAAATTCTTATTAAACATTGTTGCAAGCAACAACTAATTGTTGAAAAAACATATTTTTCTTTGCCGAACAAAATCATTGCTTTTGATCTTTATATTTTATCCCTGGGACAAACCTTTTCATATTCACAACTTAAACATAGAAAATATTTTTTTATTTATCATTGTTAGAGAAAACGTTTTGCAGCATCTTTCCGCCATCATCAAAGTCATGTTGTCGTTATGTGATACTCCCCCAAATTGTTCGAAAAATTTATAATTTCATATCTTAGTTTCATCAAGCGAAATTTTTTTTCCTCTCTCCTCTTCTTATTGTAAAAGAACGTTTAAAACGTTTGTAACGCTTTTGTCCCAATAAACTTTCACATCATTCAATGGAGACTAAAGATGGCATCGCTAGTTTTGATGCAGGTACAGGAGGATGATTCAGTAATTGTTTAAGGTTTTGTTTCATTGAATTTATTTTATTTTTTTAATTTTTAATAGAAAATCAAAGACGCACCTTAAAAAAGTTTTTATTAAGAGGTGTGATGTTCGAACATGAATATGTTTGGGTTGAAACGGTGACATTGGCAATGAGACATGAAATTTATAATCTTTTTTCTTGACCTAATAAAAACCAGGCAACAAAGTATATTTTTCAATTTGAACAATATGCCCTTAATTTCTAATTTTTGAAGGTGCAGGGTATGATAGGGAATGACCAATAAAAACTTTTTTATTTTTATTGTTATAAAAAAAGAAAAATAATTATATTTTTCGTTAACATTTTTGTTTATTTTTATTTAAAAAATATCAACAAATTTTTTCTTACTTTAAATTTATTAATGAATTTTATTCTGGCTTAAAGTTCTTATATTTTGAAAGTGTGATATGTTGAGAATGTTTTATTTAAAAATTCTTACTTTGTCATAAAATTTTACTTAATTTTCACTTTATAAAAATTGCAGATTTTTGTTGTTAAAAAATTGCTATTTCTACTTTTCTAAAAAATATTGTTTAATTTTTTTTTATTATAATAAAGCGTGATCCATTTCGAGGTTTCCTACTTTTTTAAAGAAAAAACACAGAAAATTCAAATTTAATGGGGAATGTTTATTATCATTTGAAAGAACATTCTTTGGCATTTATTTTTTGAGGATTATGTATATCAAATGTTGACCGTTGCTACGTCACAGATGGTCCATCCGTTGAGTCCAATTTTCGATGACTCGTTCGAGCATTTTGACTGGGAACTGGCGAATGACACGCGTGATGTTTTCCTCCAAGCCCTGAGTCGAAGCGGGTTTGTTCGCATAAGCTTTAGACTTTACCTATCCCCACAGGAAAAAGTCTAACGGTGTGATATCACACGATCTTGGTGGCCAATCAACCGGCCCAAAACGTGAAATTATGCGCTCACCGAAGTGTTATCTCAATAAATCCATTGATTGATGCGATGTGTGGGAAGTGGCGCCGTCTTGCTGAAACCAAGTGTCGCCGAGATCACGCGCTTCAATTTCAGGCATTAAATAGTCGGTTATCATGGCACGATAACGGTCGCCATTGACGGTTACGTTCGCACCGGCATCGTTTTCAAAGAAATATGGACCGATGATTCCACCGGCCCACAAACCAAACCAAACCGTTGTTTTTTCCGGATGAAGTGGCTGTTATTGAATCTCTTCAGGTTGCTCTTCGTCCCAAATGCGGCAATTTTGTTTGTTTACATACCCATTGAGCCAGAAATGGGCCTCATCGCTAAACAAAATTTGCCTCGAAAACGTCGGATCGTGAACGTGAATTTCGCATTAAAATTGAACGATTTGTTAACGTTGTTCAGGCGTAAATCTTTCTATTATGAAATACCAAACAATACTAAACAAAAATAAAATGACAGCATGACACGACTCACACGTGATCTGTCAAAAAAAGGCTATTGAAAAAAGTATCTCTACTTGAATTACCTTTTATTTAATGTTTTTGTTTTCGAAATTAAATTTAAAATTTATTTTTGCAGAAAAATTTTTGCTCCATAAAATTATTTTTTAACTGTCGCAGTAAAAAAGTATTTAGAATTTGTAAATATATGTTAAAACAGTTATTAAAAAAAATCGCAATATAGTTTTTCTAGAAACTTTTTGAAAAGTTTTTCCTTTAAGAACGGTTTTGATTAAATTTCGTTTTACATTGAAACATTTCTGCGCAAATTCTCTTTTACAGAAAACCATCAATCAAATTTTCTTTAAAATTTTTATTTTAATTTTATAACAAATTTTTTTATTTTAGATTTTTTATAGAAGATTTTTGAAATATGTATATTCTTTTTCCAAAAATTGTTTCAAATATTATTTGTTTTTTTAAGAATATTTTGCCATGAAGTTTTCAATTTTCTAATTAAAATTTTTTTTTAATTCTAGTTTAATAAAAAAAATTCTTTCCTTTGGTATATATTAAAGTTTCCTTGAAGCAATTTTATTACTTTATTTTTTTGTAACAACTAAAATTAGTTGTCAAAAAACGTTAAAAACACCTTACGATCATGAAAATGCCACCCAAGTATTTTCTATTCAAGTTGCTCTCGACTCAGTCACAACAATTTATCATACATAGTGTCCTTTTAACTTTACCTTGTTGTGCTGCTGTTTTGTTTTATATGAAGAAACGAACGAACAAATAAACGAACCTCTAATAAATTATTCTCATTTTAAAAATTAAATTTTTCAATGACACTTCAATTCATTTTTAAAAGCCTTATTATTCTTATTGGCTTGCTATATGTATGACCATTGTATAGTAGTTGGATAATAACTATTGGACAAGGATGACGATGATGATGTTCTGAAATAAAAACATGAACGAAAATACAAAACGCTTTTGTCAAAGATCCCTGGTGGCTTTTTGTTGCACTAAATACACAAAAAGGAAAATATTTTTAGACTTGTATAGCGAAAGGAACAACAACAACAGCAAATTTACTATAAACAGCAAATGCCGACAAAAAAGCTGTTGTTTAAAAATTATAAAGAAAAAACAAAGACAAAAAGACTTTAAACACAAGTACAAGCTGGGCGCCCTTTTTTATGCAATAGTAAATACAAGTACAAGCACAAAATTATTGCAGTAGTTTATATTTTAGAACATATTTTTATTGTTATTGTTTTTTTTTCTCATTATAAAAAAAAACTCAATGAGCTTAAAAAAAACATAAAGTGCAGTAAGCACTTTACTAAGAACAACAATTCAACAATAAAATTCTAAAAACTACTGAAATTGCACAAACATTTATACGAGGACATAATCAAAAGTTGCTCTAAAATCAAGGATTATTTGTCTAAGACCTTATAAAAAAAATATTTTGTCTCTTGATAGTTTTGCATTTGTGTATGGAAATTACACTTATACTTTAACTACTCAAAGATATTTTACAAAATCTTTTATAAAATATTTAGGTAAAAAATTTATGGAACAAAATGCCCAAATTAAAGAAGTGTTTAAGTTACTATATAAAAAGAAATAATGTAGACCATGTTTTAAAAACAAAAGCAAATCCTAAATTAACTAAACGAAAAAACTATTGGAAATCTTATTTTGTATTTTCTATTAACCGATATTTTTTATAATCTATCTTTAGATGCCTTCAAATGATAATTTTAAAACCTTTACTCGTATGGTGAAAACCAAGTAAAAACCACGTTTCCAAAATCCTTGTAAAATATTGAGTTATACCCAGAATATGTATGTAAAAACATAAATATATATGTATGTATATCAGGTCCGTTGTGTTTGTTAGTGGTTGTTAAAAAAAAAAACAACATTGAAAGATATGAATATTATTATTGCTGAACTGTATTTTCTAATCAGTCTGTCCATTTATACGTTAGTCCATCCATGTGTCTGTCCGACAGTTTATCTATGTTTGTTAAGTTTTGTTTTCCCCCGTTAATATTCTGTTGTTGTTATTTAGAAGGTAGTATGTGTATGAGACTGACTCTCTATGGCATGTTAAATGTCATGGCAAATTTTAAAGTTTGACAGCTTACATGTGCCTTTAGTGGCGCTTCCTTTTTTTATTTTGTTGGCCTTTTACTGATTTCCCATACAATTTCTGATTATTAGTAGTATTTTTTTGTTCTTTTCATATAAAATCTTTTTGTTGTTATTACGGCAAGTATGATGTTCTTGTAGCCGATGCTGCTCCTGTAAATGACAATGATTATGTTGATGACCATTATCTTTCTTTTATTCGAACCATAGCAATGGGATCAGTACAAAATGACCAGCACTCTATTTTAAAGAGTACGTTAAAAAGAAAAAACAATACCAAATGAACATTTTCAACAGAATAATATTCATTTAGATCCAAGTGCTTTTGTTTTAAAAAGATTTGAGGCTACCTAAGCGAAACACAGAATACAAACAAAAAATTAAAACCAACAATGAAGCTAATAGAAGTAAGTACTTACTAAAGCAATGCTCAAGCACATTTATTCAATTGCCATCACTAAGATACATGTTG
Source organism: Paykullia maculata (assembly GCA_003055125.1). Classification (NCBI taxonomy): domain Eukaryota; kingdom Metazoa; phylum Arthropoda; class Insecta; order Diptera; family Rhinophoridae; genus Paykullia; species Paykullia maculata. Next base: position 6,831 of record NDXZ01008588.1, on the reverse strand, counting down.
TAGGAATACATATGTGTAATTGTGAAATCCTACATTAGCGTTGCCATAATGATGATTTTATCATATTTTTAATGATTTTTTTCCTAAATAATGATTTTTATTTTTAGAAATTATAAATTTTTTTATTTTAAGTTAGTTGTAGGTACAGAACATAATATTTATACACTTTTAATCAGCAATCAATTTATTAAACAATAAAGTTTTGTACCAGCTTGTTGGATATTGTTCTTTAATGTTCACCCTGTGCCCAACATACATACAGGAAAATGCATCATCTATATTTCGAATGATACATATGTAATATGAATATATTAATGTACTACAGAGTAACTATTAATTTGATTTTATTCACAAGTTGATGTATAAATATTTATACATATTTTCATATGTTATATACATATGTTTTTTACTTAGAATAGTTTATATAATACGAAATGATTTTTCTAAATAAATTGTAATTGCTTTTTTGCGTTTGTAATAGAAATTTTCAATAAAAAATATTTGATGATATTTATCTTTAAAATGTGATTTTTTTTTTCTTCAAAGTGATGATTTTCTTTCCAAAGCTTCTGGCAACGCTGCCCTACATTGTAAATAGCATGATAAATAGAAAGTTAAAGAGTGAGGGAGGCAGAGAGAGAGAGAGAGAGAGAGAGAGAGATCTAGAGTACAAGTTAATGGCAAGAGCGAAAGAATGTATGATAGTTTTCTTTCAATCACATTCCATTAAAATTCTTAACGTGAATATTATTTTTTGTCAATATTATTTCTAAAGGCTGTGTGAAATTTTCAGAAGTTATTTGAGTTTTTGTTTTTATTGATACCACATTTTTGCAAGCAAGCAAATTGATAGAATCGGAACAGTGAAGTGGGACCTTCTAAAAAAATAAATACGTTATGTGAGAATTTTATCTTTACATATTCGCTAGTTACTCTGATAAGAACGAAAGAAAATAATAGCGTATATGGGCGCAAGCACCGTATTAATTAGTTGCCCCAAAAGGCGAAATTTAATTGTTATAGACGCTGGTTAAGTTTCATTGGCCATGACAACTTTCAGCACCGAGTGCTTTCATTATTTTATAATGTTTAAAGCCATTCAGTTTGTAATTTTCCAGCTTCGTCCATTTCATATATAAAACGTTAAAAATGTGTAATAAATATTTTTACAGAATTCTTAGCCCTTAGAAACACTTTATTTCTGTTTCAACTGACACAGATGAACGGGCGGGCTTAAAACCCTATAAGTGCAAACAAAACCCTTATGAAACCTTAAATAAATACTTTAATAAGTGGCAAACGGAATGACAAAATGTTAATACATATGCACCCTTTATTATATGACGGATAAATTAATTTTGTAGATTTTGAATTGGAAACTCATAATTTTGTTGTTCTTTGCTCTAATATAGGCAATACTTTAGGTCAAGGTTTTTTCTCTGTGTTCTGAAAACAATGTTTTACAAAATATTTAGGAATGACAAAAATATATACTTTCTAAAATTTCTTTCATGGAACTGTGTTTTAGATAAAATTCTTACTCAAAAATTCTTAAAAAAAATCCCTTAAGTTACCAACTTTAAAACATCTTAATTTAATATATGATTCAAAAATATAATTTTTTAAAAATTGTCACAAACAAAATTTTAATGTCAAAATATCTACACTTACTTATATATAAAATTTATTTAGACTCTTTTTCAGCGGAAATAAAATTAAATTTAACACCTGCTCATAATTCAATTATTTTGTTTTCCTTTTTGTGTTTGTTAGCAGCATCTGCCGTTTAAATCCTTAAAAAACTTTTATGTTAATTTTTACAGAATCTTGTATTAAAAAAAAATAAAAAAGTTTAACCACATAATTTGGTCGAGTTAACAAGCGTAGTTATCATAACGATTTAAAATAATAATATACATATTAAACTTTGATTAAATTTTATTGCTTTCATAATTATTAATCATACGACCCTATGCTTCTTGTAGGAGTTGAAAGGAGCAAATAATTAAACCCGCATCACAGTTTTTGTTTTGTTTAGCAAAATGTTAACGCATAACATTTTGACGCAAAGTAAGAGAAACATAGTTAACACAAACTTTTGAGAAACAGTATATTTTGGGTACTTCTTTTGGGTTGTAACACCTGCAACTATTGATAGTTGCATAAAGGTGCTTGTTTTTTGTAATCAGCGTTGTGAGAAATTGTAGTTCAAAAAAATTTTTTTTTCAAATAATTATTTCATTAATATGTGAATGGTCTTAGTTCCATACAAGTCTCGCAGGGTATCTGGTTATCAGTGCGAGGGAAAAATTAAATACACCAGAGTACTGTTTTCGACTTAAGGGTAAAGGAAATTAGGGTTTTTTATTACTGCAAGGTTGTCTACATACATATGTAGATATCGACCAATTTTGTAACAATGTTTAATTCCGCAAATTGTTTTTAAAAATAAATGGCAATAAAGTGCCTACTTATTTGATAGTTTAATAATAAAACTTTTTTTGTTTTTCATACATACATAAGTCTAAGTTATTAACCACAATACAACAATGTTAAGTATATTTGGAAAACTCTAAAATAATTAGCAAAAGGGAAAAAATTGGCTAAAAAAATGTCTGTAAACTTATATATAAAATGTTTTAAACATTTTTTTTTCTATTTCTATTAAATTTCTATTAAAAAACTTTTAAAAACAATATTGGTTTTAGTTTCAAAAAAATATTTTAAATGTTTATTTTTTTTTTTTTTTGAATATGTACGTGCATACATATACATGTATGTATGTATTTAAACTTAAATTGAGTTTCTATTCACTTTGATACTAACAATATTAAATATATTCGTTTGCACTATTTGTTGAACGTATTCGTACAAAATTTTTTTTTTTTGTGGTGCAAATAACAAATTGTATTAAAAATTAAGCAAAAATTCATTAGAAAATTGTTTCTGTCTAATTTGTTTCATTAACTAACTCCGTTGTGGTAGTTGTTGCATGGAAAATATCAATGAAACATAAAATGTAAATAAATGTAAAACGCATTAACAATGTACTTGGGGTTTTATAGTCTGCTCTATTGAAAAAATTTGGAGTCACTAGACGCTTAGTTTTCAACTTTCAGGCCAGGGGATTTTTTAATATTGCTAAAACTTATGTAAAGCAAAAGAGGGTCTGTGTTAGGAACCTCTGGCTTATATATGTTGAACATAACCGGGAGACAATTTGCACATACTAAAGAGTAAGAGTAGTAATATATGCATGAAGTTTTCTATTTAAAAATCTGTTCATTTTTACGATAGTGAATGAATAAATTAATAACATTTTTTTTAAACTAAAATAATAAGTATTAAGTAGAGATAAATTTATTTTACCACGAAATAATTAATTATTCGACATGGAGTTTAACTTTTTTTAAATTTATCATAATGTTTGTTTGTTTTATATTTTTCTATTGAAAACTCTACTGTATTCTCTCTCTCTCTCTCTCTCTCTCTCTCTCTCTTTCTCTCTCTCTCTCTCTCTCTCTTAAAATTCTGCTTTTATTTAAAAAACACTTTTGTTTTCTATAAAAAGTTTTACTTATGCAGGAAAAAACAAATGATGTAAAATTCATTATAGAAAAAAACTTTAACAAAGAGTTAAATAATGCATAAAAAGTTTTTGTGTTTTTTTTTGCTTCTTGTTTTTTATTGCATTTTGTTGCAAAAAACCCTCCAACTAAATACATAGCAGGCATAGGTTTACACTAAAGGGAAGTCGATAAATGAGGGGAGAAAGAGAAACGAACCGAATTACAAAACAACATGTATTTTGAAAGTTATTGACACCTACTCGTGATCATGCTGATTATTGTTTAACAAAATGCTTTTTCCTTTAAAGTTTAAGAAATTGTTTTTTTTTTGTAAAATATGCAAAAGAATCTTATTTTTAGTACCCTACAACCTTTGAAGATAATTTTCAATTCGTTTGAAGTCAATTTTTGAATTGAATACTTTCACTGTTATATTTCACTCTCAAGGTCAAACAGTGACATAATTTAGTAAAAATTTGTTTTCCTGGCATTAGATAATAATAATAAATATTTAAAGCTTAATGGAGGAATCAATTGCCATTGCTATCAAAAGCTAAACATTTCTAGTCAGTTACAAGAACGAAAATCCACTTCAAAATAGTTGTAAAATCTGATTTTTAGCTTATATGGGTGCTGAAAACGAAAGCAATGTAAAGTTAAAAATTGGTTTTATTAGGGTTTAACAACCAATGTGATTTTTAATAAAACAGAAAAATTTCTTTTTAATAGTTTAATAATATTAATAGAGTTTTTTAGAGGAGATTTTCAGTAATTGTTTTCCTTTATAAAAAACTAGCTGACTCGGCAAACGTCGTTTTGCCCCCAATATGATTTTTTTTTATCCTAATTAGGAGCAATAGGACCTAATTTTCCGTTTCTAGACTTATGAAAAAATTTAAAAAAAGTACATTTAAGGAAGTACTTTTTCAGCCCCTGTTAACTCGATTTTTCCCCTTTCTTTTTCCTATTACTATTGTTGTTAACATTTTATTATATCACACTATTTTTTATAGCTGCAGGAATTCGTGTTTCAAATTTTACCCAAATCGGCCTAGTAATTAACTATTAAACGCATTTTCCCGGTTTTCCCTCTTTTTGATACTTTTTTAGTCCCCGTTCTAGTGTCTAAACTTTTTTACCCCCTAAATATTTGAATTTCCAAAAATCCCTTCTTGGTGGATCTAAACAACAAGAGAGGAACCCACAGTCCAACTTTCAAGTCTTTAGCTTTATCTGTTTGGGCTAGGCGATGATGAATCAGTCGTTAACGTTATTTTTTTATATATATAGGTTGCTTAATTTCGTTTCACTAAAAAAAATTTACATAAAATATTTTCTATAATTAAAAATTTGTTGTAAAATTTTCTTTTTTTAAATAAATCTTGGTTTAATTTTTTTCTTTTAGTTTAAGATTATTTTTACCTTTATTGAATACCTTTTAATAAATTGCTTTTGTGCTTATAAAATTTCAGATAAGTTTTAACTTTTAAGAAAATTTTTTTTTTAGATTTATTTTTTGAAAACTTATTTAATTTCTTATTCATAAAAAAAATAATTAAATTGTTTTCTTTACATAAATTTTTTTATATTTTCTCTTTAAAGGGTTTTCAATTTCTAGTATTATTCCTTTTTATACTCGTAGGGTCTTTAAAATTTCGTTATTGACTTCGCAAAATTTTCCTTTCTTTTGTTTTTGGCTAGTGGGGAATACAAAAAAAAACCTAAATGTATTGTTATGTGAATTTAAAAAGAAAAATATTTTTCATAAAACCACAAAAAAAAAAAATTATTGCTTTAACGTGTATGTGTGTTTGGCTGTCTATTGCTAAAAGGTGTTGGTTGTTGGTCTCAAAAAAAAAATATTGGTCTTTACGTCTGTGATAGCAAAGAGTTATTTCCAAGGAGTCTAAATCGTGCATTTAGGCATAATTCGTGGTTTTCAATATTGTTGTGTTTTTTTTTTGTACTCAAAATGTTGTTTGATATTATTACTTAGTTGTTGTAGTTGTTTCTTGGTTGCATATTAGTTGCCTATTAGGAATTGATGTGTCAGTTAGTCAGTAAGCAACACAATAAAAAAAAAACTATAATTTTTGTAATCCCTGCTTGTTACTTATGTAGCTCTCTTGTTATTACAGTCATAACACCCGAAAACTTATAATGAAATAGCAAATCTGCCTTTATTTTGTTGCAACCACAAAAAAAAAGAGTTTTTTTTTTATTGTATTTTCTTGTAAGACTCTGTCATAAGTATGTAGTTTGCTGAGTAAAAAAAAAAATAACGAAAATCAGAAATATCAAAACTACAACGTGATATGTTAATCAAAATGTTGAACATTACTAAATAATCATATTATATAATATTTGCTGCATTAATAAATATGATTTTTACCAACAAGATTAATAGATAATTTATACAATATAAAACAGAAAACAAAGTAAAAATTAGTATCGATTAGTTTGAAAAAGATTAACTAAAATTCAATTATGTATGTAAATGTCATGAAAATTATATTGATTACCAAATTTTTTTTTTTTTTAATAATATAAAAAAAAATGTTAATTTATGGCAAATGAAGTCAAAAATCACTGCAAATCCATTTTTTTATTTGCCAACCTCATCTCTGGTGATTAAGGATATGGACTTAATATTCAGCCAATGTTTTAATCGTGGACCGATGTTATTTTGCGCAAAATCAAATAAGTAGAACAAACTTATGTTATGAGTAAGAATAAGATCCCAAAGCTTTCAAAAATTTTATAAAAACAATCTTTACCAAACATAAAAACAGCAGCAAACTGCTAATGTTATTTACAGAACGCGTGCGTGTGGGCGATTGTATTTAGGGCAGATCAAAATGAATTTAATTAATAACAACAAGTAAGAGAGGCCGAATCGTACATACCCTTCACTACGTGTTTTAATGTATGTTTCTATGTGTGTATATGTATACTTATGTATGTAAGTATGTATTTACATGTACGAATGATATTTAAAGTCTTAGAAAACTTGATTTTTTTATGATAATCATTTTAGTCCATAGAGGTTTTTCGCCCATTTCTTTGCTGATTCTGGGCCAATTAGTAAATTTTTTTCAAATTTCCCAAAAAGGCTGTCTACACACAAATATAATAATTTTTGTGCAAAAAAACGATATTTTTTTTGCTTATTTTTGAAATTTGCCCAAAGCCATGTTTTTTTTACACACAAGTATAATAATTTTTAATTAAAAACTAGTAAGAGCGTTATATTCGGCTATAC